>PVJC01028558.1:0-22473 GCA_004026665.1 Murina feae
GCCCTGCAGCTGCTCTGTGCACTCGGGAGGTCCCTCAGCCCGGCCTGTGCCCTCTCGCAGTCTGGGACCCCTCGGGGGATGTCCACCTGCTGGCGTGCCTGACCAGCCTGGGTGAGGGGCTTTAAGGCTGCCCACAGCTCCCATTGACCCAATGTCCCAGCAAGGCTGGCTGGACGCAGGTTCTGCGGTTTCTCTCCTATAATTGATGCTGTTCCTTTAAGGCCTGGGGTTTACCTCCTATAATTGATACACTGTTCCTTTAAGGTGGCCTTCTAACTAACGAAGCCTCCTCTGCTTCACCTCGCAGCGTCTATAATGAAACAATTGTTACTTTTACTGGTTAGGCCCGGGATGCTCTTTCCTTCAGCTCCCGAGGATTCTATGATTGTTATATTGTTTCAAAGGTGTGTTTCGCTAGAGCCAGTTTAAGCGGAGCTGAGCTGAGCGGGCGCAGCCTCACTTTCGCTCCTGCCGCAATGGAAACAGCCGTTTACTCAGGTCCGTGAGTGGCGGCCACCATGTTGGCTGGGCTAATTTGCATACAGCTGCTCTGATTGGCTGGTGGGCATGGCTTACCCTGTCTCAGAGAAACGGTTAATTTTATTATTTCACTTTTATTAGTTTAGATGCCTGGCACCTAGCAAGCCCACATAACAGATTGTGAGTGAATGAATGGGATGAAAATTTCTTCTCAAAAAAACTTTAATTTTTCTTTCCACTGGTAGTTAAGTTATAGTCTCAATGTTTTTAGCCTGATATCCATTACCACCCATGACTTGGCCCAACCTACTTCTCTAACCTTGTTAACCCTGAGGCCATATCATATGGTTAGAAGAAGTTGGGCCTTGGAATCAGCCAGAGACTGAGTTTGAAATATGGCTCCACCATTTACTAGCTGTGTTACCTTAGGCTTAAACAAGTTACCCAGTCTCTGAGAAACTTAGTTTTCTCATTTCTAAATAGGATATCATTTTCTCCCGTGAATGGATATAGGTTAAATAAGATAATATATGTAGAGCAGGGCCTGGCATTCAGTAAATGTTAATTTTCTTTCCTTTCCAACACATACCTTCTTTTTTCTCATTTTCATATTTTTGCTTATCCTGTATCATCTGCCTTGAATGCCTTTTCTTCCCTTCAGTTTCCACATATCTAAATATTACTTATCCTCAGTATCAAGCTCAGATACCACTTCTTTCACAGAACCTTCCCTGGTTCCCTTCTATGCTAGCACTTTGAAAGTTGGGAATGTTTTCCTCTCTCAAAGTCTTACATTTTATCTGTGTTTCTTATGATACATGCACATTAGTCATTGACTCTAACCTTTAGGAGTTGCTGAAGGGCTGCTTTCTCACTCCAGGCCCAAAGAATAGATAGGCGCTCTAATTGGGCTGTAATACTAGTGGCAGGATCCCTGTCAGTTGGAATAAACCAGGGCATGAAAAGGCAGGTTGAGAAAACTGCTTTGAGCCTTTGATATTCTTTTTAGTATCTCATCTTGGGAGAAATTCCTATGTGTTGACAAGGATGTGGAACAAAGGATCAAATTGCAAAATGCTTGACCTGTCTTTTGGTCTTTCTAGGTCTCTCTCCTGGCTCATGTAAGTTGAGTGCTTCCCTTTCTCCCCACCATGATTCCCTGTTACCCTGTCAGAAATCCCCATCTAAGGATAGATCTTTTTCACCCCCTTTGAACATTAGCTAGTTTCATATAACTCAGGGTCTCATACCAGATATTCTTGAGTATATGGAGAATACTATATGTTGGCTATGGACATATTTGAAAAGCTTATAGAAACAGACCCTACACCAGGAGAATTGTCTAGATTAGGGTTTACAACTGAAGGAGATATTTGATCAATATTAAGCCAGTTAGAACTTCCTGTTTTCTTGCTTTCCATTAGTCTAGATTCTCGTCTCCTTATAGTACAGAAAGTTCACTTTCCCCATGAAAATTTAAAAGCTTTGATTCCCATTAGAGAATCCTTAGCCTATGGGCCCTTGGTTTAGGGCATAGAGACTGGGGCAGGGCCAATGCATTTTATGGATTGGACTGAGATATGTATAAGTAGACACTAGTTCAGGATCAGCCTTAGTCCTAAATCTGGGAGCTATGACTTTTGATCAGTTTTATGTGAGAGGAGAGGTAACTTGTAGACTGCTTTGATTATGAGTGTTTTTTTTAAAATATATTTTTATTGATTTCAGAGAGGAAGGGAGAGGGAGGGAAGAAGGGATAATGGGAGGAAGGGAGGGAGGGAGGGAGAGAGAGAGAGAGAGAGAGAGCGCTAGCTAGAAACATCAATGATGAGAATCATTGATTGGCTGCTTCCTGTAAGCCACACACTGGGGATCAAGCCTGCAATCCGGGCATGTGCCCTTGTCTGGAATCAAACCCGGGACCCTTTAGTCCTCGGCCGACACTGAGCCAGACCAGCTAGGGCGATGATGAGTTTTTAATCATCTGACTCTGGGATGGAAATGGGGCCATAGCCTTTAGAGTTACAGGCTAGAAAACTGTTTAGCTGGGCAGTCCTGAGGACTTGGTGAGCTCTTTATGTTCAAGTTTTTGCTAATAGGGATGGTGCTTGACCTGATTGTAGGGCTGAAATTTGTAAGCAATTTGTGTCTCCTTAGGCCTGCCTTGCAGCTTGTCAGGTCTGATTTAGGCTGTGCAGCAGCTATGTCTTAGCACATCAGTAAAGTCAGCCATCTCTGCCAGGCTCATCACTCCCCTAGGGTGGCATGTTCCTGAGGGAGGAAGGAGAATCATCTCTCATTGCCCATCATTCTGTGCTGCATATACTTTTTGAGTAGTTTATGGAGGGCATAATTCTACAGGGGGAAAAAAGGTTTTTCTCAGCCACCAAAACAAATTATTTTCCTCATGAAACAGGTTCCAGCTATGTGACCACATGTCAGCCTCTTCATGTTGCTTCTGGCTTCACTTAGTGGCAGGGAAGGAAAAGAGCCAAAGCTCACTCCTGCATAAGTGGACTTGGGTTCCACCTATCATTTCCACCCTGTGTGTGTCATTGTCAACATTGGGAGATAAGGTAGACACCTTGCTGGTCTTGACCCAGCCACTCTCCAGCAGTGACACCTGAAAAGGCAGGCCAGGTGTGGAGCAAGCACATTCTTTGCTTCCGGAACAGTTGTATCTGGTCCCAGGGAGACTTTGTAGGAGAGGGGAAAATTGTGGTGGGAGAGTCCCTCCTCCAGTATCCTTGTGACACTACTCAAATCTTTAGCTGAGGATGAATTCTGTGCGCCAGGTGGTCTTCTGACTAATCCATCCATTCGGTTCCCCATTAGAGCTCCTGCAGCTCTGAACCTTCCCACAACTCTGCGTGAGTGTCAGTGTCTCATATTGAATTTCCATCTTGACTCATCTGTCTCTAGGCAAAGATCCTTGAAAAGATTTAAATTGGGAACCAGACCTTGAGATGCCTGTTCGGAGCATTTCACAGCTTCTAGACACATGCTTTTTCCTTCTTAACCCAATCTATCTTTCCAGTTCTGCCCAGCTACTGGTTTGAGGAAGCTTCCCAAGTGAGGTGGGTGCTTGTGCTATTTCTTACCTCTAAAAAAAGCACCCCTATCCTTTTAACTTGCCTAGGATTCCCAAGAGCCAGATCCACTGTGATCAGGGGTCTGCATTGTTGCTCACACAACTCAGGAAACAGAAATTGTGTGTCTATCCCAAATGGCTAGTCCACTGAGGAGGTCTGATAGTTGTATGGTCATAGGATGTCTGCTACCCCGTGGGTCCTGTTGAATGGTGGCAGAAGGAGTTGTACTTGTTTACCAGAGCTTATACTGACTGCTACTTCCCACTTATTCTCCTTCTTGCTTTTGCTGAAACATGGGAAGGTGGAAATATATAAAGTCATGACTATTACTAGAGAAAGAAGACTTATTGTGCCTTATGTCCTAAACACATCTTCTGCTGTCTGAGCCTTTGTTTGTCGGAAACTCCAAGCTGCTTAGAACATGCCTGGGGAGGCAGATGAATAAGACAGGGTCACATTAGCTTCTGTGGTATAGTATCTAGAGGCCTCAGCCAGGTCCTGGAGCCACAGGTGGTGAGGCAGGAAGAAATAGTTTTTTTGGGGGCATTGTCCTAGCTCTGAGGATCTTCCCCAGTCTTAAGGTTTAAACTTCTCCTCAGTCTAGGAAGTCCAGATGCAAAGCTAGTAATGACAGCCCTCTGTTCTGGGCTCTTTACGAGTGGCTGCAGGATTGAGGAGGGAATTCTGACTTAATCAGTCTTCCCTGCATTTCTTGTTTTAAACCCTTTACCTTTTTCTCCAGGTTGAAGTATGGGAAGCTCCACAATAAATTGACTGTGACTTCCCCAGAAATTTGACAGTTTTCAAGGTTTCTTTTTTCCTTTCTGTATTTAGATGTGGCTATAGTTGCACTGTCAATCCTTATCTCTTCTGTTATCCAGCCAGCTCCTGACTGGGTTAGGAGGTATTTGCTCTGCTGTCAGCGTTGGCTGTATAATGAGGTGGATAGTTAAGAAATGTGTTGTTTAGCATGTCTTGGAATCTAAATTTTCTTCCCTGGTTGAGGGGGAAGCTATGTTATTGGAAGAAGGCAGTAGGGAGGCAAATATTGGCTCTGGAATAAACTCTTTCTCCTCCGGATCTTGGCTAAGCCAAAGAAATCATTCTTAATTTAAAAGCTTATTTTATCTACCATATAGGGCTGCCTGTTCTGCAATGACAGATTAGGGTGCCCCCCATAGACTGACTACCTGATTCCTGGATAATAGGGCTGTGTTCTGCTGTGGGTTGTTATGAGGAATGTCGCAGGACAGCAGAAGTAGCAAAATTGGAGAGCCTAGTTTGGTGAATCAAACTTGCCCATCTGCTGTTGGACTCAGAAAGAGTGGATCTTTTCTCATTACGACAGGCTCAGAGGAGGTAGACTAGGAGTGCCTCACTGGTTTATTATTGGCTGATTGGAACTCTATATTGAGAATTTTTAAGTTCTCTGGGCTCAAACTGTGTTTCTTCTCTTTTGTGGTTGCAGATCAGAAAGGGATGTCATGTATGTCATATATGTGGCTTATATTTGTGGCTTATGTTCACATCATGTTGCAGTGAACAGCTTGAGTGCTCTTTGAAGATAAGGACATTCTATTTTCTGATGATTACTAACCAGAATTGTTGAATTATTAGGAATTAGGGCCACGTGAGAGGTACCTGACTAGCAAGTCTCTAGGGAGACAAGGATGCTACTGGCAAAGGACTGGGAAATTTGGGATCGTGATGCCAGGGCCTTGAACCTTAGACAGCTTTTGATCAGGTGTGATAATCGCTTTAGGTTACTTGGTTTCTAATTCTGGATTCTAAAACAATCTGTGGTCGTGACTTTTGCAGTTGAGAGTTCATCTCAGCCCACCCAGCATCACCTACTTCTCTCTAATCGTTGCCTTGGCATAGCCTAGAGGCGTTCTTGTTTTCCAGTTGCTTCTCTTGCTGTGGTTGTTCAGGAAGAACTGGACTAGGTATCTAGTCTGAGAACATGATTCTATTTGATGTTAGCTGCACTTGGGTACTTAACCTATTCACCAAATGCAGACAGCAGATTATATTCATACGAAAACAAACAAACAAAACAAAAACCTACCAATCAAACAATAAAACCTGGAGCTTGTCTCAGCAGAAGGGAAAACTCCCTTTGTATTAGGCTCCGGCAGTCTCTTGCTATGTTCTGTCTTTCCTCTGAAACTGGGAGCTCCTCAAAGTATAGGTCTCCTTCTATGTCTTTATATCCTATAGCCCAGACATGAGAGAGGTGAATAGGCAGGGGAGAAGAAAGGAGGGGGAGAAAAATGAGGGGAAGAAATGGGGGAGGGGAAAGAGTAAGATCTATATTTAGTGAGAGGGAGAGACACTCACCCAGGGTGTGTGAGTGAGCTTGCTGGTGAAGTCTGTGTGTGCGTGAGTGTGCTGGGGAAGGGGGTGTGTGCTCCAGGAATGTGTGAGGAGGGCTGGTGCCCTATGGGAGGTTGCAGGCAGGAAGCAGCTGGAGAGGAGGAGGAGCAGCAGCAGGAGCAGGGGAGCTGCCCTGCTTTCTGTCTCAGTCTCAAAACCCCGGAATCGATTGAGTTAGAATTCCACATCCAGTTGAAGTTTGGCTGCTATTGCTGAAGCAGGCTGGTCGTCAGAATCCCCCTCAGCAGAGAGGTGTGGACCAGATTGGATTCCTAGATTTGTAGTCAGCAAGATTCCTGCCCAGCCTTTCAATGAGAAGATTTCTCTGCTGGGCGTTGTTCCTATCGTCAACTTTGCACTGTGGAGCCAGCCAGCTGGGTGCAACTGAGAATAACAGCTCCTTGGCTCTGTTTGTCGGTTGGGCAAACAGCCCTGCTGTGGCTTAGAAAGTTCATCCTGTGGCTTCTCTGTCAAACCAAGGAGTACTTCTGAATGGATTTCCTCTGACAGACAGCACTTGCATTCTAAAACTTGAGTATTTGTGGTTTTAATGTGTTGGTTTTTTAAATTTTCTTAACTCTTCTTTTGGTTGCAGCAGCAAGGTAAGTGGTATCAAGTGTATGATTGACTCTGAATGATAAGCAGGGACAAAAGCAAAGCATTTGTGGGTGGGATAAGGAACAGCTACATTAATTATATAACTGCTTGAGCCAACTTGCCGGTGGGAGGTCATTATAATGAGTGAAAAATAGCGTACTCAGCACTGAGGATAGAATCTTCACGTGTGCATGTTTATGTGTTGATAATCTGACCATTCATTCTTCCTTGGTACTCTTCTATATGTGTATAAATAACCGATCTATCCCTTTGGATGTATGCATACATGTATACAAATAATCTGTTTCTCCCTCCCGATATGTTCATATTTTTATAGCTAATCTGTTCATTCCTTTCTGTGTGTATATACATATAGACAACTCATTCATTCATCTTACATGAATATACACAAGCCATCTCTCCCTCCATGTGAATACACACATAGATAGATAGCTGTCTCTTTATCTTATGCATGTTTGCACATACTCAGTAACTTTCCTATTCTTGTGTATATTTCCTGTGCCTGTATATAATTAAAACCTTTCTGTTTTCTGTATACTGTCCTCCTGTCAAATGTGAGCATTAATTTTTCCTCTCATGTATGCATATGCCATATAAATAGAAAAGTCATCTTGAGTTTTCTCAGTCTTGAGTGTGTGCACACTTGCATAATAGATAATCTGTCCATTTGTGTCATAAATATGTGGTGAAAGGAGCACTAACTTTATAGACTGAAGACCCCTTTTAAATCCTAGTAAAAGTGACCTTTTCTCTGCCACCTCACAGGGTTGTTGTGATGATAAAATAGGAATCATATAAACTGTAATACTAAACAAATATAATTCTATTGTTATATGTCCCTCTAGTGTGAATTATGTAGGATAGTATACCTTTGACCCAGCTCCATTGAGATTATGCTCTTATCTGTGAGAATAGGGGTAGCTTCTGTTGAGTAATTAGGTTTATCCTATGGTTTTGCCCAGAGAATTGGGAAGAAGGAAGCTACAAAGTGTCTAGAAAGGGTCAAGTTGAGAGAGAAAAAAGGTCTCATCCTCTGTAGGTTGAGGTCTTAATATTTCATTCTTTGTGGCCTTGAAAAGGATTGAACCTGTCACAAAATGGAAATAAGCTGCTTCTAGCTGGTATCAAAGTGATCAGGTAAAAGGATGAGTGAAAGAACAGAGCATTCTGCTGCCCCTGTGATGATATTCTGCTCTTTGCAGTGAGCATCTGCTGTCAGGTTTTTGAAGGCTCTCCAGAGTGTACCCTGGCCCATCTTTCTCGGCCAGTGCTGTCCAATATGGTAGCTACTGGCCACAAGTGACTGTTGAATACTTGTAGGATGGCTAATCTAAATTGAGATGTGCTGTAAATGTAAGATACATACCAGACTTTAAGGACTCAGTGTGAAAAAAGGAATGCAAATATTAAAATTAAGAAAAATGCTATGGTAGTCAAACAAAACTACTACTCTGTAAGCTATATCACAATGTAGTATTCTCGCCCTAGTTGGTTTGGCTCAGTGGATAGAGCATCGGCCTGAGGACCAAAAGGTCCCAGGTTCGATTCCGATCAAGGGTACATGCCAGGTTGCAGGCTCAATCCCCATTAGCGAGCATGCAGGAAGCAGCTGATCAATGATTCTCTCTCATCATTGATGTTTCTCTCTCTCTTTCCCTCTCCCTTCCACTCTGAAATCAATAAAACTATATTTAAAAAAAGAACAACAACAATGTAGTGTTCTCTAAAGGACTCTTGTAACATTTTCTAATTTTGTGTTTTGGTTCCTTTTATTCAGTGGCAAGATTTTTTGTTGTTGGCTTGTTTTGAGCACTGTTATGTGCCAGGCACTGTTTTAGGTGCTAGGAACACAGCAATGAATAAAGCAGAATGCCTGCTCTCATTCTAGGATGGAGAGGTGGGGGAGAGACCGATAATAAACAAGCAAACAAATATATGATCGATCAGGTGTTAATGAGATAAGTTCTATAAAGAAACTATTGCAGAATAAGGTGATAGATAATGTAGGATTTTTTGGGGGGTGGGGTGGGGAGAGGGTGATTACTTCTTCAGTCTGTTCACAAGAGCCATGAGGTAATAAGGAAAAAAGAGAGTGTGATAAGTGCTTAAGAAAATATTATTTTGACACATGTTAAAGATAGTAAGGCAGACTTTATTCAGGAGGACTACTACATTAGGGTATTGTAATAGAGCACAGAAATTAAGCCTAACTCTGAATACAAGGAAAAGTGGAAATTTATAGCCAGGAGCAGGGGTGAGAGTAAGTAGATGAAAATTACTAAGAGGAAATGTCAAGACAATAGGAGAGTCTGGCTAAATTTCTTTGACAGGATTTTTTGCTGGAGGTTGGCTAGGGTGGGAGATAAGGAATTTGGTCAGATATCAAAGATGGGGAGTTTTCAGTAAACTGACCCAGGAAGATTCTTTCTAAAATTGGACTAAACAGAGCCCAAGGTCAGGGGCCTAGTTAGAAAGGGGACTCAGAATAACCTGACTCAAATTTGGTCAAAGGAGAGTCTTTGTCATGAGTATCAGAGTCTGGGTACATGTATATTTATGGTTTGTTATACTCTTTGGTATAAAATAAACCTTGGTGCTGCTGAAAAGGGAGGTCTGGGCAGGGCACAGACTCCCCCGCTCTCTTAGCTGTCACTCAGTCTTCATTGTGAGCTCCTCATTCAACTCCCTGAAGGCTGCCTCCTCTCTCTTGCTAACAGTATGTTACTCAAGGTTCTCTTTCAGATGCAATGCTTGAGATTTTCTTTTCCTTTACAGTGTCTAGCTTTTGGCCCATATAGGGGTTCCTCCTAAAGCTGGTGAGTAGGGGTGATAAATCCTAGGAGCTACCTTTGATCTTGCTCTGCATTTGATCTAGGGCATTCTTTTATTCCATTTGGTTAACTTCATGCTTCATATCTTGTGACTCTGATAATTTTTTCTGACAAGATTCTCTGTAAGCATTGACTTTTTCTCAACGGTTAGCATCCATTCCTGTGACCCCTATCTGCTGTGGCCTAGAAATCCATTTCTCCCCTTGGCCCTGGTCTAATAGCACATTTTGTTAGAACGTTGTCCCAATAGGCCAAGGTTGTGGGTTCGATCCCTAGTTAGGGCACATATAATAACCAATTAATGCAAAAATAAGTGGAACAACAAATCGGTGTTTCTCTCTCTGTCTCCTTTCCTTCCCCCCCTAATAAATAAAAATTTAAAAATTAATTTCTTCTACTCTATTAGCGATATAACATAATTGGTAAATGGCCCGGGAATATATGATCCCTGGGAAGTAAGGGGGCTTAGAGCCTTCAGAGCTTCACACAAAGTGAGAGGCTGCTTAATATGCATAGAGTCCTGACTGTTCCCAGAGGTTCCCCAGTTGTTTTCTCCAAGCCAGGATTTGGGTCAGAAGCAATTTTACAAGGAATATTCACATTTTAATCATATTTATTTGTAAGTCAGAAAGTAGTAAAAGAAGCAGCTCTTTCAGAAAACTAAGGGCGTTTGCTCCTTGACTCTGAGTAGGCTGATGCTGATGCAATGTGCTTTTAAGGGGTTTACTCCTTCCCGTAGTACTTAGCTTTCTATCATTGAAGGTTTACTCCTTTTGATTAATTAATTTTGTTTTTAAAATATATATATTTATTTATATTGGTTTCAGAAAGGGAAGGAGAGGGAGAGAGAGATAGAAACACCAGTAATGAGAGAAAATCATTGATTAGCTACCTCCTGCATGCCCCACACTGGGAATCGAGCCCATAACTCGGCATGTGCTCTGACCAGGAATTGAACTGTGATCTCCTGGTTCATAGGCTGACACTCAACTGCTGAGCCACGCTAGCTGGGCTCATTTTGTTTTGATGTGTTCCCTTTTCAAATACAGATATTACTTGAAAGGTGTGCTTTATTTTTCCTAGCCTTAGACATTCCTTAGGGAAGGATTGCAGAAAGGTAGTATTATATTTGAGAGTATATGTATGAGATTTGGAGAGTGGATAGGCCAACAGGATAGAGCAGGGTTACAGGACTGGGTAGGTAATAGTGGGAACTAACGGGCCAGGTTTGAGCTGGGTGGACCCTAAGGCTTCCTTATCCCATAAGTTCAAATATTACTTGTCTGTGACCTTCCCTGTCCAGGTTTTACTGGGCCTCTCTCTGCCTTCATATTCATCCCTATAACTAAATGCTTTCATTTACTTTTTTATACCTTCTAATATAACATGTATCGCTTAATTTTGTGATTGTCTATATGCCTATCTCCTGCTCCAAACCCTAATATATTAGAGATCAGGAACTATGCCTTATATCCCTGGCACATAACTTAGTGCCTGACACATTGGTTGAATTGATTCAGAGATCAAATTGTCCTTCTCTTACTTTGGCCCCTGTTATTTCATTCCTATGGGCAGTAGTAGCAAAGAGAGGATGGGGAAGGAGATTGGCCTTGAATTAGGCCTCCTGACCCTGAGGTTTGCCCCTTCAGTCCATCCTGGCTTTTGGTATTCTATTGAGTTCTGAGCAGAGTGGTTGATCCTCTGGGCATCATATTGGGCTCTGTCCCCTGCTTCAGAACTTAAATATCTGAATAATTGAGTGGATTTGTGCCTTTAGGAAACCTTTATCCCCAGGAGGTGATTTTCTTTTTTTAATTTCTTTATTGACTAAGGTTCAGGAGGTTGTTTTCAAGTTCAGAGTTCATCCAGGCACAGTGACTACCAATTCAGAAGAAGTTGTGAAGGGTTTTATTTGTTTAATATGGAAGCAAAGTTCTTTTTTTGGGGCTGGGAGAAGTTGCTATGGCAGCTGTAGTTGGAAATTTCCTATTTGTCAGTAACATAGGAAACCAAGCAGCTTTGCCTTCAGTTCTTTAGGAGGCCATACATAGGAAAGGGCTCTAAATACATATGGCTGTGCCTTTTGCCCCTGTGTGGTTGGCCAGCAAGTATTGTAGGCACTGCACTCTTGGAGGGTTCACCTGGCAAGATGTGCAGGAAGTTAGGCCAAGACGATCTATTCTAGAGTATTGATCTGAGAGGCAGACGCAGATAGGCCCAAAGTTAACTTGGCCTGCACTGAAGCAATAGCAGTTGAGTCAGCTTCATTTTTGTTCCTCATCTGGACCAAAGTGAGGCTGACCTGGAGACCTGGAAATGAGTTCTGGGCCTTATGAGCATTAGAAAGGAAAACCTTGCCTCCTATAGCTATTGCCCCTTACTCATACTTTCAGTTTGCCTAAGGGAGGATGGCAAATCTCTTGTCACCTGAATGTTTTGTTCCTCCTTTTTCTTACCTTAAAGGGAAAAAAAGCTTCTAGAAGGAAGCAAGACTAACAAAGGATGTCACTCTAATGGTCGGATTCCAGGTACTGCTGTAGATAATTATAAGTGACTGGGAAAGGTAGGACCTGAGGCTGGAATAGAAATCATGGTTCACTCATATCATACTATTTAGAGTCTATGCATGCTTTCTTGCTTAGATATTAGTTTCCCTGCTTCTTTGTCTTAGGGACTTGCCATGTCAGTAATAATAACACTGCAGTTCTTTATTGTTTACCAATTACCAGTCTCACATTTTGGCTTTATAACATTCCTACTTTCCCCTTTACAGATAAAGAATCTAAGACACAGATAGGTCAAATGTTTAATCAAAGGTCCTGGTGAAGGAAGATCCAAACTTAAGTCTTCTGATTCTCAGTCTAGTAGCACTTGCTCGTGGCATTATGTGGTTATACACAGAGCTTTCATCTTGGTTCAGTAAGCAATCTTCTTCCTTGAGATAAACTTGAAAGGCTAATTGCCAGCTCCAGCCTTCTAGGGCCAAGGTGCTAATACCTAGTGCAGTTGGGGAGAAAAGAAAGGAGTGGCTTTAGAAATATAAATTTTGTACCTGTGGAAAAGGAAAGGAATAATTTTACAAGTCAGTACTAGAATTGAGGACTTTGCTGCTTAGGCAGCTGGACACTAAGCACAAGACGCAGGAGTTCTTGTGAATATAGAGCATCCCTCTCTCACACACAGACTAGACTGATTTGGCCAGATTAGGGGTCTAGCTGACCTCAGGCCTTTGAGAATTGGAGTAAAGCAGTAATGCTTGAAAAGCAATAATTAGCTTGGCAGGTGTGGCCCAGTGGATGAGCATCCACTCAGGAACCAGGAGGTCATGGTTCGATTCTTGGTTGGGGCACATGTCTGGGTTACGGGCTTGATCCCCAGTATGGGGCATGCAGGAGGCAGCCAGTCAATGATTCTCTCTCACCATTGATGTTTCTATCTCTTTCTCTCTCTCCCTTTCTCTCTGAAATCAATAACTTTTAGGCCCATAGACCATAGATGGCTGCCTTACCTGAAAATGAATTGCAGTGGGAGCTATAAGTTTCTTTTCTTTTCTCTTTTCTTTTCTTTTAATTCTCACCCAAGGATATTTTTTTCACTGATTTTTCAGAGAGTGGAAAGGAGAGAGAAAGAGAGAGAGAGAAAGAAAGAGAAAGAGAGAGATTATTGGTTTCTCCCTGCTCACACCTTGACTTGGGCTGGGATTAAACCTGCAGTGAGGTACATGCCCTTGACTGGGAATTGAACCCACAACCCTTTGGTCAAAGGACCTGCACTCTAACCACTGAGCAAATCTGGCCAGGGCAGTTAGTTTTTTCATGTGTTTTCCATTTTTGGGGTTAACTTGAGTACTGGAAAAAGAATAGGAGGCAAGCGTTTAAAAGATTTAGAAATCCTGATCAAATCTAGAAATTGGGGAAACTGACCCTGGTTTTACCCTTCCCAGGGTGACCCAGCAGAGCCAGAGTATTGGCAGTTCCATGTCTGCCTGGGCTCTCTCCTTTCCCCTTTGTACTTTCCACTCAGCTCCTTCCCTATATTGTACATTTCCAGTAAAAAGAGAATGGATGCCCACCTTATGTAAGGCAATAGTCATCTCAGCCTCTGTAGTACAGGTGCCAATAGCTTAGGTTGCAAAACTGGTGGCAAGACAGTCTTTTTTGAGAACAGCAGAGCACTGTGGAGGCCTCTGTGATATAATCAACTCTCCCCCTGCCCTTCACAGACCAATCAGAGTGCTAAAACAACACTCTTCTTACTCAAGAAAATCACTTCTCCTGGTGCTCTGAAGAAGGCATTAGACCAGATGCTCTGATGGCCAACCGAGCCAAACCTGTGTATTGATTAGGCTGCACTAAGCCCTAGAGACTATTAAATGGAGTTCAGAACTCCAGCTAAGCCTGAGAGCCCATCATATATGTGCCTTTGGCCCTCTGACCCTCTAATCCAAACATGCTAAATGCCTCCTGAGTCTGGACAGTAAGTATGCCCACACTGTACTACCTTATTCTAGAACTAGGTATAGAAAACATTTTTCCCCGTCCAAGTTTTAAATACTTGCTACAGTCCTTTCTCCAGTGAAGGGTTGCTATCCCTTTGTGCTATGAGTTCTTGTGAATATAGAGCATTGGCACAGGCAGGAGTGAACCTTGAGTAGCTGAGCCTTCACCAGAACAACCAAGTAGGAAAAGAAAAAAGTAACATTCTACATCTTGTCTTTGTCATTCGTTCACTGTGTATGTGACTTGAGCTTTGGTAGTTAAACATCTATTTGTTCATTCCTGAGCCAGACCCTTGTGTTGAATTTTATAAAGATTCAGTTACTCATTGACTTCACCACCACCTACTTCCCAGGAGTTTGTCTCAATCCTTGTGCCTTTGGGTACTTGCCCAGAACACAAGGGCTTGGTTCAATTTTATATCAATACTCTGATGAAAAGCCAAGGAAAGGGAACTGATTGCCTATAGCCTTTAAGACCAGCATGGGGAGACAAGTTAGGGTTGATTTCCAGTCTTAGAGGATAATATTCTTATTCCTGCTTGACAGTTTGATTCAGGCTAAAAGTATCCTGCTGCTTTCTGACCTGAGTGCACTATTTTCCTTTTTCACTAGCTACAGGATAAGAGTCAAGCCAGGATTCCAGGGGCATGTGCCAGGTTTGGAGACCACACATGGGACCAATCCAGGCAACACTGTGGGCTAAGCCCAAGGCATCAGCCAGCAATTATTGCTAGAAGTAGCCTGAAAAGAGCAGGACAGGGTATTGCCTTCCAAGACAATCTCTAGTAAGCATCCTGATCAGAAATAAGAGGAAGAAACAGAGAATCCCTCAAACCCAGAGGAAGAAAATGAAGCGATTGTTGCAAGAGTCAGAGGAAGAAATCATGGTGACCTTGGGACCCCCCTCCAGGATTTCCCCAGATAAAGCTAAGGCAGAGACCATGTGTGGCATCAAGAGCCAGTCCCCAGGACCTGCTGAATTCTTACCAGAGGACAGCTCCTTGCCCCCTTGTGGGTCAACAGCCTCAGCCATTAGTGAGGATAGAGAGGGGGGCCTGGTCCAGTATAGCAGCTCTGGACAGGAGGCAAGCAGCCTGCTTCCTCTGGGCTCCACAGCCTGTGCCTCAGGGTCTCGCTCTCAGAACCTCTCATCTGCCAGCATTACCACCAGCTGTCAAGAGCCCTCAGAAGGGAATCAAGCCAAGTTCCTTTTGTCCAGGGGCCAAGGCTGGAGCCTTGAACAACAAGAACCTTTGGGGGATGTGGTAGACTATATAATCAGAGAGCTGCAAGGCATCAGTCGACTCCAAACTGAGATTGCTGAGCTGCAGCAGCACTTGAGCCAAGTCCAGGGTTCAGTGGATGAAGTCTCTAGCTGTGTAGACTCAGTTCTGAGTGGAATAGGCTTGCAGGTGGGCAGCAGCTCCCTTGCCAAGGTGTGTGCAGGAGGAAAGGCCCAGGAGCCTCAGGTGGAAAGTCTTCATGAGGAAGCCATTCTGTATCTGTATGGACTTCCTGAGCAAGATGGGGAAAATACCTTGGAGCTAGTGCACAGCTTTCTGGCCAAGCATGTCTGTGTTAATGGCATGCAGTGCAATAGGTACATCAAAGAGGCTTATAGGGCAGGCAGTGCCCAGGCCCCCAGGCCCACTGTTGTGAAGCTAGCCCATGTAGAGCACAGAGACTTCATCCTGCAGAAATCCATACTCTTGCAAAGTGTAGGGGTCCGGATTGCCACCAAAGAAGAACCAACCTGGCTACAGTGCTTTGGGGAATGCACTAAGTATTCCCCAAAGGAATCTCTATCATTTTTGCAACAACAGCTTCAGGATCATAATTCAAGTTACTTAATGCCAGACAAACCAGTTCTTCACATTGAAAGAGAAGATAGAGGACCCTTGAATGGAGCATATCAAATGAGGGACCAGAATCAGCATAGCGAACCCTTGATCCATGAGCAGCAAAGCCTTCGCTTCTCACCCAAGGACAATGTAGCAAAGCCAAGTGATTTGTCTAAGCCAGGGGATGAAATAAAAAGGACATCAGAAACACCCCACGTCATCAGTGTCAGCTGTGGTGAACTGACAGAAAGAGAGGCTTCTCTGTCTGCCCTTCATCAGTTAGAGGAACCTTCCCTAGTGTTAATCTCAAAAGAGGATTCTGGGAAATCCCAGGTTTTCAGAGCATGTAGTCAAGGACTTGAAGCATGTGAAGTAGCAAAAAGAGAAAACAGTTACAGCGATAAACGTGAGGACAGCAGCTGCCTGTCACTGTCTGGGTTGCTGAAGACAGAGGATAAGCTCCTGGCCTGTGAAGCCGGACTTGATATTCTGAGCTCAAAGCAGCTAGAGGACCTTTTGACAGACAAGTCCAGGAGGTTTGCAACTATGAGCTGTGACAGTATGATGGAGCAGATTATCATAGGGCCTGAGACTTTCAGTGGCATGGTTCCTATTGACTTGAATGAAGAGGAGGAATGTGCTGCTCAAGTCCTTAAAGATGTCTTTGAAAAGTCCTCTTGTGGTGTGGGTGGCCCGCAGGAGGATGAAGATGTAGAAATTAGGTTTTATACAAGTAAACTGGGCCGAGCAATTCACCACTTTCGTTCAGCTCTGCAGGGAGTGTTTCAGAAGTTGGAGAACAGTGGGTCAATCAGTCCTGAGGACCTGGAAAGCAATGAGAGTTGTTCCCAGTCAGAGAACAGTGATAGACTTCTTGGGACAACGAGTTCAGGGGGTGCCCAGGATTTCTCTGTGGAGAGCCCTGGGAGCCAGGGGAGTGAGAGCTTGCTCAGTGTGGTCTCTGGCAGAGTGCGCATCTCCACACAGGGAGACCAAATCTCTCAGGATCCTGGCAACTTCTCTCTGGCTTCTCATAACTCACCTCTTGCATATTCATTGCCAGGTTTGACTCTGGCTCCAGGTCTGGAAAGTGAAACGTGTTCCAGGCCTGAATCTCCAAAGCAGGGCAGACTAAGCTTAGAGCAAGTGTGTGCAGAGACCATTTACCTCAACAAGTGCATCAGCAATTTTAAAAATGTTCTAAGAGAGAAAAGACTGAGGCAGAAAAAACTTTTGCATGATCTGGTCCAGAAGGCAAACCATCTCTCGGTAGAAGACATGCATCCAGGTATTCCAAGTCTCTATTTAATGGGGCTGCAGCTGGGTAAGGGCTCTCTGTGGCCTAGTTTGGTGGTGAGTTTCACAAGGTGAAGGGGGAAGTTCAAAGCTTGAATCAGTCTAAATTACTTGAGTATAAATTTTAAACTAATCCTGTGGGAATTAGAGTGAAAGAGGGTTCCAAGAGCAACAGGAAAGAAGTTCCTGTCTCTAAGGAACTTCCTATATAGCAGTGGTGTATATGTGTGTGTGGCTTTAGAAAGTATCTTTTCAAAGGACGTAGGAACATTTGGGCAGAAGTAATTTACAGCTGTAGAGCTTTTAGGATATTCCAGAGTAAAGTAGGTGCAGAGTAAGAGGCAGGAATAGGGGATGAGGCGTATTGACTCACAGGCACTAGAGGGGCTAACACAACACTATGTTACATTTAAAAATTATTCTTATTTTTTACTAAGATAAGATTGCCATTTTCCCAGCAGCTGTTGGGGCTTCTGCACTTTGTAGGACACTCTGGGAATTTCTGTTATCCCCACTTGCCTCCTTCCTAATTTTGGACTTGACAACATAGAATCTTATTTACAACTAGAGGCCTGGTGCACAAAAATCTGTGCACTTGGGACAGTGGTGGGGGGGTGGAGGGGGAGGTGTCCATCAGCCTGGCCTGTGCCCTCTCACCGTCTGGGACCCCTCGGGGGATGTCCACCTACTGGCTTAGGCCCGTTCCCCAAGGGATTGGGCCTAAGTTGGCAATCAGACATCCCTCTGGCAACTCGGGGGATATCCACTTGCCAACAGGGAGCAGGCCTAAGGTGCAGTCGGACATCCTTAGTGCTGCTGAGGAGGTGGGAGAGGCTCCCACCACCACCACTGTGCTGGCAGCTGGCAGCCTGGCTCATGGCTGAGCAGAACTCCCCCTATGGGAGCACATTGACCATCAGGGGGCAGTTCCTGCATTGTGCGTCTGCCCCCTGGTGGTCAGTGTGTGTCATAGTAACCAGTCATTCCCAGTTGTTCTGCTGTTAAGGTCCATTTGCATATTACCCTTTTATTATATAGGATTTGGAACTGTCCAGAAACTGTTTATAGTGCTGACCCTACCTAAGGGCCTGACTCTGCCCTCCCCAGGCCATGTTCCCATTCTTCGATCTCCAGCTAAAGGCTGTCCACCTAAGAACTAGAGAATGGAATGGTTTTGACTACAAGGAATACGAGAACTTTTTTCTAGGCAGTATGGAGATAGGTAGCTTTAAAATTACTTCTCCCAGTCAAATTTAAACTTACCCAAAAAGCATATACTGCATTCATCCAGTTTTAAATATAAATAGAGTTGTCCTTTTATGCATATAACCTGATTAATCTTTCTAAAGCAAAATTAAAATTATGAAACATATTGTTTTGGCAAAATGTGAGGGAATAGGTACTCACATTTCTGTGGGGTGGGAATGTAAATTGGTATAACCCAAGGAAGGCAGTTGGAAATTTATCAGAATTGTATGTACCCTTTGAGCCCTAATATCACTTGCAGGAATATACCCTGCAGGTATATTTTCACCTCTGAAAGGGACTTATATTCTAGGCTGTTTTTGAAGCATTGTTTTTAATAGTAAAGATTGAACACAACCTAACTGTTCAGTAAGAAAGAATGGTTAAATAACTTATTGGCATGTCCAAGCAATGGGGTATAGTACCATGTAGCTATAAAAAGAATAAGGTAGCTTT
Source organism: Murina feae (assembly GCA_004026665.1). Classification (NCBI taxonomy): domain Eukaryota; kingdom Metazoa; phylum Chordata; class Mammalia; order Chiroptera; family Vespertilionidae; genus Murina; species Murina feae. Next base: position 18,734 of record PVJC01028558.1, read on the forward strand.
TTACTGAAATAGAAAGATATCTAAGATAAATTGACATATGACTAAAACAAGGTACAAAACAGTATATCTAAGATGTCCAGAGTTGTATAACAGGAGTGGGAAAGAATATACATCCAAACCCATAGTGTCTGTTTGTATATGTATAGCATATGTAACAAAGAAACAAAAAAAACTGATGCACAATTTCCTGTGGGAAAAGGTATTAGGTGAAAAACTAATGGGATGGGGAAAATCTTCATTAATATCTTTTAATATTCTTTTAGATTTTGAGCCCAGTGATTGTAATATCAAGTCATAAAATTAAATTAAAAATAAAAATTTAAAATCATGTCACTTTCCTTTCAGATATCCGTAGGGCTGCTCCTTAGCATTCAAGACCACTACACCTGGTCCCTAGTTTGCATTTCCAGGCTATCTCCCATAGTCCCACTGTACTCCATCCTAAAGGAAACTTTGCTGTTGTTCAAATTCGCCTTGTACTTTCTGTTCTCAGTATATTCACTTATACATGCTTCCTTCTAGTCTAAGGTGCTGTGTTCATCATATCAGCCTAGCAAAATGTACTCAATTTCCTTTCTGAATGGTATTTTATTGTATGTACATATACCACATTTTGTTTATCCATTAATTTATTGATGGGCACTTGGGTTACTTCCATCTTTTGGCTATTGTGAATAATGCTGCTATGAATATGAGTGTGCAAATATTTGTTTGAGTTCTTGCTTTCATTTATTTGGGTATATACCCATAAATGAATTGCTTGATCATATAATAATTGATTTTTTGAGGCATGGCCATATTGTTTTCCAGTAGGTATACCATCTTACATTCCCACCAACAGTGCACAGAAGTTCCAATTGATCCATATCCTTGCCAACATTTGTTAATTCCTGCTGGAGTGTTGGGTTTTTTGTGTTGTTTTTTTTTGTAATAACCATTATAATGAAGTAGTGTGCAAATTTTTAAGTGAAGTTTTGATGAAGTTCAATTTATCTATTTTTTTAAATATTGATTCTGCTTTTGGTTTCATAGCTAAGACTATTGTCTAATCCAAGGTCATAGAGATTTACTCTTTTGTGTTTTTTTCTAAAGGTTTTATAGTGTTAGCTCTTACATTTAAGTGTATGATCCAATTTGAATTAATTTTTGTAGATTGTGTGAATAGGGGTACAACTTCATTTGTTTGCACGTAGATATCTAGTTATCTCAGCCCCATTTTCTGGAAAGATTGTTATTTACCCCAATTGAATGATCTTGGTACCCTGGTCAAAAATCAACTGACCATAAATGTAAGAGTTTATTTCTGGATTCCAATTCTGTTCCATTGATCTCTTGACTATCCTTATGCCTCAATTCCTTCTTTTGGAAACACTCCCTTCACTTGACTTTCGGAACATTTTTCCATCTTGGTTCTTCCCCAACATTATTGACTGTTCCTTTTCAGTCATTTTTGTTGGTCCCTCCTCATCTTCCCAACCTTGTAGTATTCAGTCCTCACTACTTTTTAAAAAATTCATACTTGTCTCCTAGGTAATCTCTTCCAATCTCATGCGTTTCATAAGCATTTCCAGATTTATATATCTGGCCCAGAATCTTCATGAACACCAGATTCCACATCCCATTTGGATGTACATAGGCATTACATAGTTGACGTAACCCAAATCAAACTCCTGCTCCTCAAGTCCCTACCAAACCTGTTTTTTTGTACTCATCCTTAACAGTAAATGGCAGCTCCATGTTTGCAGCTGCTTGTGCCCAAATCCAGAGTCATTCATGACTTCTTTTCTCTCACAACTGGCATTGAATCAATTAATAAATTCTGCCTGCTTTATCTTTTTTTAAAAAATCCTGAATTTTACCACATTTCGGTCTTTACCACTGTCATCCTTGTCTAAGTCACCATTTTCTTTCGTCTAGAATAGATGATTGCAGTAATCTAACTGGTCTCCCTGCTCCTATCCTTATCCTTCTACAGTCTGTTCTCCCCACAACAGAGTAATGAGTCAGATCATATCACTTCTCTGTTCACAGCCTTCCAGTGATTTTTCTGTTTCACTCAGAATGAAAGACACAGTATTTATAAGGGCCTATAGAGCCCTATTGGAACTGGCACTCTCACACACTTGCTTCACACCAATTATGCTTGAACCTTAGGCTTTGCATTTACTGCATGTTCTCTGACTAGAATAATTTCCTCCTAGAATTCTGAATAGCTTCTGTACTGATTTCCTTCAGGTCTCTGTTTAGATGTCATTTTATCGATGAGGCCTTCCTATAACCTTTTATGAAATTTTAATAGCAACTGTAACATGATCATAGGGGACATTATCTTTGCCTCTAACCTGAAGTTTTTAGCAGAGCCCCTATCACACATGATATGGAACCAGAATGCCTGGTTTGAATTTGGCTTTGCCACTTGCTATGACTTTAAGCAAGTTTTTTAACCTCTCTGATTTTTCAGTTTAATCAATAAAAATGTTGAAATACTAATAGTATTTACCCAGAAGAGTTGTTATGAGAAATAAATGAACTCATTTAAATAAAATGCCAGTTACATAATATGTTCACATAGTGTTAGCTATTTAGTCATCTTCACCACCATTATTGTCTGCTCCTCCTATTAGAGCAGAACTTCTCAAGATCAGGGAGTTTGTTTCATTCACTGCTGCATTGCTGGTGCCTAGTGTGCAGTATGTTCTCAAGAAGTATTTGTTGAAGAAAGGAATCCCTGAAATAACCCTGGAGGAAGGTACTTACCTACTTTTTACAGATTAGGAAGTGCAGGTTTAAATAAATCAATGCCTCAAGTCTTTTGACTCCTAAGTACAAGGAAGTTAAGATTGTTTTAACTATGAGGAATTGGAGTGGACTGTCTGGAAGAGTGAGACCATTCTTAGGAGTCAGGTATTCTCCTACAAAGTAGGTGTTCCTTAGATATACATTTAAACTGAAAACTAAATATTAGTGGAAAAATCCTAAGGTATTTAAGGAAGTTAGGAAGCATAAAAAGTTTCAGTGTGTGTGTTTTTTTTAAGTTTCAGTTCTTAACAAGAAAAGGTGTTTGTTTTTTTATGTTTGGATGGGACAAACAGAAGAGCTAGTAGAATAGTTCCTTGGCTTTTGGAAATGGTACAGACTACTAGCTAAGAAATCTCTTTTCTCTGGGGATGGCAAGAGAAATTTTCTTAGAAAAGGTATTGCTTTCTAAGTTCTTTCAAAAGTTTTAAGTGCTTTCAAAAGTTTGGGTTTCTTTAACTACTTACAAATGCTAGGATATATGCAAATCCCTTAGGTTACAAAGGTTTTATATATATATACTAGAGGCCTGGTGCACAAATATTTGTGCACTCGGTGGCGGAGGGGGCGGGGTCCCTCAGCCCAGCCTGTGCCCTCTCGCAGTCTGGGATGTCCACTTACTGGCTTAGACCCACTCCCTGGGGGATTGGGCCTAAACTGGCAGTCAGACATCCCTCTGGCAACTTGGGAGCCCTCAGGGGATGTCCACTTGCCAATGGGGAGTAGGCCTAAGCTGCAGTTGGATATCCTTAGTGCTGCTGAGGAGGCGAGAGAGGCTCCCACCACCACCACTGTACTGGCAGCCATCAGTCTGGCTTGTGGCTGAGCAGAGCTCCCCCTGTGGGAGCGTACTGACCACCAGGGGGCAGCTCCTGCATTGAGCATCTGCCCCTGATGGTCAGTGTGTATCATAGTGACCAGTCATTCCCAATTGTTCTGCTGTT
>PVJC01028559.1:0-22455 GCA_004026665.1 Murina feae
GTGCTCAATGGGCTGGAGAAGGTAGAGACCTGGGTGCCCCCGCTGGGAGCACATTCAGGGGCTCATCAGACCTGTGATCAATCTCAACTCGGCCTCAGCCTCGACTGACCTCAAGCAAGCCCCTCCTCTCTCAGCCTTGATTTCCTCCTGTCCTGTGGCCTAAAGGAAACCACAGAGCAGACCTGTTCCCAGCACGGAGGAAGCCCCCCACCCTCCGCCCCCAGCATGTGCCCCCCAGTAGGCTGTGACCCCGTGGGTGACCTCCATCTCCTCGTGTGTGAGGAGGGGGTGATGATAACACTCCATTTGTGGGGGGAACCGGTGAGCTGGTCCAGGGGCCTGAGGAGGCTGGGGCTGCCACTGAGTCAGGGAGAAAGCTCAGCCCTGAGGGGCCAGAGGGAGTAAGAGGAGGAAAGGATCAGAGGCTGGAGCCCAACCCCCACCGCTGAGCTGCCTCCCTGCCTCCCCTGTAGAAAGAGGTGATCCAGGCCCTGCCGAAGCTCATCAAACTCAACCCCATCGTGGTGAAGGAGGTCTTCAACCGCCTGCTGGGCACCCAGCACGGTAGGTCCTGCCTCCCCGACCTGCGCCTCAGCTCCCTCCCCTGGGAGGCCCCTCACGGGTCAGGCAGGAAGGAGGGTCCCGGAAATGAGGTGAGGGGGGCTCCGGTCGGGCTGTGATGCCACCTTTAGGGAGAAAGGGCTCACCCTGCTCCCTGGGGCTGCCATCGCCTCAGCACCGCGTAAACGTCTGTCCCAGCCTCCCAGGCCCCCTCCTGTGCTGCGGTGATGGCTCCGTCGGCAGCGCTGTGGAGCCAGGGGCTGACTCTGCACCTGTCTGCCCTCCCCGGGCCCAAGTGCTTTTCTCCCTCAGGCGTTCTTGCTGCTCCTCAGCTCACCTGACCCCCTGGGCTGCGGGTGAGGGGCGTTTCCGTCAGGGTCAGAGAGAGAGAGACTTGCCCTGGCAGGTGTGGCTCGAGCCGAGTGTCCTCCCTGCACCAAAGGTCACAGGTTTGATTCCCGGTCAGGGCACATGCCGGGGGGTGCAGGAGGCAGCCAATCACCAATGTTTCTCCCACTCCCTCTCCCTTCCTCTTTAAAATAACACACTTTTTTAAAAAAAGAAACAAACTCAAACTCAACGTTTTTAACTTAGAAAAACTACCCCAGTGGGTGTAGGAGGCTGTTCCACACAACCTGGTGACTTAAAACAGAGTGTCTGGCAAGCAGCCGCAGCTGCAGCATCCCCGTGAGCCTCTGTGGGCCACTGCCTGGCCCCGGCCTGGCCTGGCCAGCAGATGCCCAGGTGTGTCCGCTGTGCTCAGGACCCCATGAGCTCATCGTAGCCCTGCCCTCATGGGTGCACAGCCCAGTGCGGGGAGAGAAATCCCAAGCCACACTCACATGTTGCCCTAACTCAGTGGGAGAACCCAGCGGGGGGTGGAGAGCACGAGAAGGCCTTGCCTTGTGAAGGAGGGCTTCCCGGAGGAGGTGCCGCCTCGGCCCCCTCTTTCTGTGTTCTCAGCCTTCCCCTACTCCAGCCCTTTGTCCCCCAGTCCCATTGAAGCAGAGGACGCCTCACCTTCCTTCACTGTCCCCCAGTTGGAGATCTCTTCACTTAGGCTTCCACACTGTCTCCTCCCTCCCCTCCCCCACTCTCGCCCACGCAGGTGAAGGGAACTCGGCCTTGTCCCCGCTGAACCCTGGGGAGCTGCTGATCGCATTACACAACATCGACTCGGCAAAGTGCGACATGAAGTCCATCATCAAAGGTGAGGCACTCCCCCGCCCCCCAAGGGCCTGGCCTCCACGGGCCCAGGAAGAACTCAGCGCCCCCCCCCCATGCCTCCCAGGATCCGCCCAGTCGGCCATTGTGCCACCTGCAGCTCCAACTCAGAGCTCCAGCACTCACCCTCGTTTCCCCTCCCTCCCTCCTCCTTTCCTTCTTTTCTCCTTCTAAGAAAACAGTGCACATATATGTGCTGGCACACGCTTGCCCTCAAGAAAGTGGGGGAGCCCCGCCCTCCCCAGCCCTGGCCCAAGGAGCAAAGCAGAGCCTGCAGCCTAGCGTGTGGGGTGGGCAGAGGGCACCAGGGCCCAGGCTGGACCAGGAGGAGATGCCGACAGGAGACGGTGGGTGGGGGGTGGTGATGGTGACAAGGCGACAGGCTCCCCCCGCCAGCAGTTTCATGGTAGCTGCTGTCCCTGTTTCCTGAGCGCCCACCCTGAGCCAGGCTCTCCTAGGTGCCTTACAGGCTGCCTACCAATCCACACCCGTTACTGGTGAGTATGTGGACTTCCATTTTGTAGACGAGGAAATGGAGATTCCAGAGAGGTTAAGTGACTTGCTTGGGGCCACACAGCACCTACGTGGTGTAGTAAATAAAACAGAGGACCTGAGTCGGAGTCCCAGTCCTGCTGGTCCCACCGGTTCCGCCTCTTCTGTGGGAAGCCTCTCCCTCGGCTCTCAGCAGCCCTCCGCTCTCTCCCCTCCCCGAGAAGGTTTCTGGTCCAGAAGCCGCGCTTTCCCATGCAGCTGGAGGTGGATGCCCTTACTGTCGCTTGCTCTGCTCGGAAGACGCTGTCCTTGGTTCCTCCTGTCTCCATCAGAGGCGGTGGCAGTTCCCCTCCTGTCACTTTACTTTCATGTCTGTCCTGAAAGCTGCCTCAGTGGCCGGGCGCCTGGCCTTCCCCAGCAAGCTCTGCCCCTTTTCAGTCAGGGCGGGACCTCACTGTCAGCCCCACCGGTGCCCGGTGAGGAGGGATCGGCCTTCAGCGGCCCTGCCCCACCGCGGCACACCAGGCAGGCTGCGTCCTAGAGCAGAAAGGTGGGCCGGCTTCCAGGAGAAGCTAGAAATCTGGGTTTTTAGGAATATCATGATGAAACAAAAAACCAACCTCCACCAGCCCTCCGACTGGGCTCGGCCCCCCGGGGAAGGGCCTGGGAGCCCAGGTCCAGGGGTGGCCTTACCCCCTCCGGCCCCTTGGATGATCTGAGGAAAGTTATGGGCTCATTCCCAACGATGACAAGCACACACGGCTTGGTGTGCGATTTGAGGGGATTCACAGACCCTGCCACCCACTGGGCCCCTCTGTGGATCTGGATTTAGTGCCTGCTTTTCCACGTGTAGACCAAGCCCCTGGAGGGGCCAGCAAGCCTGGCCTTGAGAACCCCCCTGCTGCCGGCCCCAGCCCACGGCCTCCCGGCCAGCTGCTGTCCCCAGCACCCAGCACCCGGTCCAGTCAGTTCCCAGCACGTTTCTCCGCTCAGGCACCAGTAACTGCCCTGGACTATAAGCTCCAGATCAAAGTTCAGTCCTGTTCTGTGCACCAGCAGAACCCCAGTAGCAGACAGTATTAGCAATGCCCCCCTTAAACCACCCTTTCCCTGGTGAGTTTTTCTGTAACAGACTTGCCCTCAAGGCTAGTCCAGCGATGCTCTCACTGAGCACTTCCGTGTAGCCCCATGCTGGGCTGTGCTAGGGAACACAGCGGGGATAGAGACAGCCCTGACCCTGCCCGTGCAGGGGTCACAGTCCATCTTCAGTAACAGCTCAGTGAGCCAGGTTGGGACAGGGGAGCCCAGAGGGGCCACCCAGCCGCTGGTGAGGGACATCAGGGAGGGCTTCCCGGAGGAGAGGACACCTGAGCAGAGGCCACAGAAGGATGAGCAGGGGTGAGGCAGCAGAAGAGAAGACCATCCCAGGGAAAGGAAGACAAATTGCAGAGGCCAAGGGATGCACTTGCATGGCCTGTGACCCTTGAGGAGACCCGCGTGGCGTGAGCCGCCATGGGACTGGATCTCGAGGGCCTCTGGGAGGTGTAAGGTCAGGTTGAGTTTCAAAACAGCCTTCAGTCTGCTGTGCGGAGGGTGGGTTAGAGGGCTGAGGGGTAACCAGGAGGAAGCCGACTCGAGGCTTTGCAGCCAAGTAGATGGGAGCTGGTTCGGCCTGGAAGTGAGGGGAGGAGCAGCCACCTCAAGAGTCCGCAGGTGCTCCCTGGCACTTTCCTCACACTGTCCGCTGCCCTTTGGCCTAGATGCCCGCCCTGTCCCCTGCCTAGCCTCAGCCCACCTGTCTTCCTGTAATTCTTCATCTTCCCCTTTTCCTAACGGGAGCTGCCCTCGTTCCTTACAGTGCCCACCCCAGTTCTCCATTAGCCTCGCAAGTATTGGCCTTTCTTTTAGCTCAATAAAGACTTCCTGGTTGACAGACTCACATGGCCAGTGGTGTTTGGGGAAGAGGGGGTTCAGAGGCAGTTGGCTGGGGCCTCCCCATTAGCACAATGGATTGGAGCACCACCTATCCCACTGATGTCAGGGTGCCACAGCCCACTCCCGAGGGAACAGGCCCTAAGGCCTTTTGGGTGCTTGTGTTGTGCCAGCCCTCCGTGGGCCCTTGCAGGCCTGGCAGCTGAGCTGGGGAAGTGGGGCTGATGCCCAGGCCTCCTCCTCTCACCCTCCCTTACTACTGTATGGGTCGTGCCCCCACAAATTCTAGGCTTAGCCCCAGCAGTAGCACATGCCCTGTGCCCTGAGGAGGGTTGGGTGTGGGTGGTCCCTTGCTGGTGGAGGGCCATCTCTCTTGTCCACTACGGGGGTGTTTATGGAATTCAGAGCTGCCTTCCTATCTAGTAGGGGTGGAGGTGCTGTGCTGTCCAAGCCAGAATGGGTCCCCAGCTGTTGACGTCTTTCCTGCCTCGGCTCGCCAAGGGTTGTCCTCAGAGAGAAAGGGCCCTGGTCTCCCCACGGTGTCCAGGGTGGGGCTTGCAGGAGCTGGCATGTCTTCCCCCTGGGGCCAAGCCACCAGGCTTGCAAGGACCAGGCTGGTCCCCTCAGGAAGAGACCCTCTGCTGGGTGAGGGAAGTGCCCTGCTTTGCCCGGAGCTTCTGTAGGTTGGTCTGGGCCTCTACACGGGCAGGAAGTGGGGCTGATGCTCTCTAAGGGTGGTGGCGCTCCCACCTCCCGGGGGGCAGCTGGGCAAAGAGGACAGGCCCACTCTCCGCCTCCTCGCAGCCACCAACCTGTGCTTTGCGGAGCGGAACGTGTACACATCGGAGGTGCTGGCCGTGGTGATGCAGCAGCTGATGGAGCAGAGTCCCCTGCCCATGCTGCTCATGAGGACCGTCATCCAGTCCCTGACCATGTACCCCCGCCTGGGGGGCTTCGTCATGAACATCCTGTCCCGCCTCATCATGAAGCAGGTAACCCGCCCTGGACCATCCAGTCCCCCCCCGGCAGTGGACTGACTGCAACAGGACACTGAAGGTAGAGGCTGAACTGCAGGCTTTTCCAACCTGCCTGCCTCTCACCCCCTAAAGGGAGCCCGGATGAGGAGAGCAAGCTCCGCCCACACTGGCTGGCCCCTTTGCCCTGCCCTTGGCGCTCCAGGGGTCCTACTTCATCCATGGGGTAGCTACCTGATGGGTGGGTGGTTGCTAGAAGCAGGCTGTAGACTTCAGGGGTGCGCATCCCAGGAGAGGCATGGCTGCCCCTTCCCCCACCACCGTGCACCCAGGGAGGATGCATCCTAGAGCTGAAAGGCGGGCGGGTTTTCAAGAGAAGCTAGAAATCTGGGTTTTCAGGATACCATGATGAAACAAAAACCCTCCTCCACGAGCTCTCAGACGATTCAGCCCACAGGCTGCCCCGTTGCTCCGTTACATGCAGATTCACACAGACCTGGGGTCAAATGTTGGTTCTGCCCCTCGTTACCAGGGTAACCTAGGACAAGTCCCTGCATCTCTCCGGCCTCTGTTTCGCAGGGCGATTGACGCCCCCTGGAGGCTGCTGTGGGAGTGAAGTGAGAATGCTCACAACACAGCCTGGGCCGGGCCCAGGGAGACCAGGCTGACAGGGCCAGTTTTCTTCCCTCCTTGTCCTCCTGCCCCAGCTGCTGGGGTGCTGGAAGAGGAAGTTAGATCCTCTGTGAGGAGGTCAGGGCTGTGTGCAGCCCAGAGGGAATCTGATGGCAGGGCCCTTCCGGTTCTGAGGGTGGCCACTTGCATGCCCCCTTATGCCCCTTCCTCCCTGCCCCATTCAGGTGTGGAAGTACCCCAAAGTGTGGGAGGGCTTCATCAAGTGCTGTCAACGCACCAAGCCCCAGAGCTTCCAGGTCATCCTGCAGCTGCCACCCCAGCAGCTGGGCGCCGTGTTTGACAAGTGCCCAGAGCTCCGGGAGCCCCTGCTGGCCCATGTCCGCTCCTTCACCCCCCATCAGGTATCCCAAGATGTGGGGGGGGTTGGCCCCATGGGTCCAGTCTTGGGGGACTGGAGGGGAACGGGCAGAGGGGAGCCCTGCAGCGCCACAGAATGTCAAGGGTTCTGGAGGGTCAAGGGCCAACTAGGGCTCTGGGGCGCCCAGGAGGGGTCTCTGGCTTAGGCGCTCTGCAGCACCCCCACCTGCTCTTCCCCTAGCAAGCACACATCCCCAACTCCATCATGGCCATCCTGGAGGCCAGTGGCAAGCAGGAGCCCGAGGCCAAGGAGACTCCTGCAGGGCCACTGGAGGAGGTGAGGGTGCCCCTGCCGAAAGGGGGTGGGGCGGGGGCAGTGCCCTTCCTGCGCGCCCATCCTGCCACGCTCAGCGCCTGGGCCCCACCCCGCTCACCCCCGGCTGTGCGCCTCCCGCCCCCAGGATGACCTGGAGCCCCTGGCGCCAGCGCCGGCCCCCGCCCCCAGGCCCCCCCAGGACCTCATGGGCCTGCGGCTGGCCCAGGAGAAGGCCTTAAAGCGGCAGCTGGAGGAGGAGCAGAAGCTGAAGCCTGGGGGCGTGGGGGCCCCCACTTCGACCTCGGCCTCGGCCAGGCCGGGCGCCCCCGCGCCGGACGAGGCCATGGATTTCCGGGAGGAGGGCCCCGAGGGGGAGACCCCGGCCATCTTCATCAGCGTGGACGACGACTCGGGGCTGCCGGAGGCCGCCGTGCTGGACCCGAGCCTTGAGGGGCCCCCGCCTAAGGTAGGGCCGGCCCCCGGGGCAGCCGAGGAGGGGGCGCCGGGCCGGGTGCCTGTCTCCGTGCCCGGCTGTGCTAGCGGGGCGGGCGCAGCCCCGAGGCCGCCCTTGACCGGCTCCCCCTCTGCCCGCAGGAGGCAGCCGCGGGCGCGGCCTCCAAGGAGGAGAAGAGCCCGCAGAGCCGGGCCCCCGCCGGGGAGGACCGAGCCGAGTCTCCCAGCCCCCCCGCCGCGGCCGCCGAGGAAGCCGGGGACCCCGAGGCCAAGGGGAACAGCTGACGGGCGAGGGGGGAGGGGAGGGAGGGGACGAGGGGGTGCTTTGCCTTTCAAAAAAAAAATAATTAAAAAAAAGATCGTGGGTCTGGGGCGCGGGTGTCGTCTCCTCTCAGCATCTCGGCCGGGGGACCCTGTGGGCAGCCGCGGGCGGGCGGGCGGGCAGCTCTGGAGGCGGGAAGCCCCCCGGGCTGCGCCTGCGCGGACCCCCGCCCCCGCCCCTGGTAACGGCCCGCCCCGCCCCCTTGGAAACCGGCGGCTGCCGGGCGTGTGCGCGGGCGGGCAACCGGCCGGCCCCTCTGCAAGCCTCCCCGCCGGCGGCCTGCGAGTCCTGGGGCGATGGCGGACCCGCCGCAGGACCCCGAGCAGCCGCGCCCGCAGTCCCCGGGCGGCGCCCAGGGCTCGGAGTGGCAGCGCGGCAGGGAGCCCGCCACGGTGCAGTTCACGCTGCCGCCCGAGATGCCGCCCGCGGAGCTCGAAGCCCCGAGCAGCAGCCAGGAGGCGCTGGCGGCCCAGGGCTGGCCGCAGGGGCTGGGCCTGGGCGGGCCGCCGGCCGCCAGCCTGGGCCCGTACGAGGCCCCTCGGAGCAGCCTCAGCCTCACCGCCGGGTACCCGCCCTCGGACTTCCCGCGCCAGGCCTACCTGCCTGCCTTCCTGGACGAGGAGCAGCGCGGCCGCCTCCTGCCCGAGCAGCGGCAGCCGGGCCCGGGCTACCTCTTCCGGCAGCTGGAGACCGCCTTCCAGGACGCCCAGCCCCGCGGCGCGCAGCAGTTCACGCAGTTCGGCGAGGAAGCCCAGCATGGGCCCTACACGATGGACGACCCTTCCCTGCAGTTCTCTCCCTCCGAGCTGGGCTTCCTGCCCTTGGACATGGAGGTGTCGGAGCCGGAGCCCCGGGAGCTGGCGGTGCAGAACGCCAAGGCCTACCTGCTGCGGACCAGCATCCACTGCGACCTGAGCCTGTGAGCGGGCGCTGCGAGCGGGAGGGCCGGGACCCTCCCTCCGACTCGGGCTCCTCGGCCAGGGCGTTGCTCTGGAGCCATCGACCTCGGACTGAACACTCACAGCAGCTGAGAAGGGACACAGTAGTTACTGCCAGGCACTGGGCCCGCCCTTCACACGTTGCCCCCTCCTTCTCACAGCTGAGATTGGCACCTCCACTGTCCCTCTGTAGAGGAGGAAACAGACACAGAAATTAGGGCCCGAATCCGAGGTGACGGCTCCGATGTGGCAGAGCCAGGATTCCCGCACAAGTGATTTGGCTCCTCGGTCCCAGCTAGTTACTAAACTTTCCTGCGGGAGGAAGGCACCAGCCAAGGCCACTTGGCTGTAGTCATACTACATCCCTCAGCTCCGTTCCCCATTACCTCCTCATGAAGCTCACATTCTAGTGGGAGAACGGACAATAAATATAATAAACTAGAGGCCCGCTGCACAAAAATTTGTGCACTTGGCAGGGGGCGTCCCTCAGCTGGCCTGTGCCCTCTCACAGTCTGGGACCCCTTGGGGGGATGTCCACCTGCTGGCTTAGGTCCGCTGGGGGGGGGGGAATCAGGCCTAAGCCGGCAGTCAGACATCCCTCTGGCAGCCCAGGAGCCCTTGGGGGATGTCCACTTGCCAACAGGGAACAGGCCTAAACTACAGTTGGACATCCTTAGCGCTGCTGAGGAGGCAGGAGAGGCTCCCACCACCACTGCTGTGCTGGCAGCTGGCAGCCCATCTGTGGCTGAGCAGAGCTCCCCCTGTGGGAGCGCACTGACCACCAGGGGGCAGCTTCTGCATGAGAATCTGCCCCTTGGTGGTCAGTGTGTGTCATAGTGACCAGTCATTCCCAGTTGTTCTGCTGTTAGGATCAATTTGCATATTACCTTTTATTATATAGGATGGTAAGGTGAGAAAATATGGCAGGCTGCGAAGTCAAGAGCTTAAGATCGGAGAAGGCCTCGCTGAGCAGCTAACACTAAATCAGTGACCTGGGGATGGTGAGGGAGAGCACCTTGCAGACAACAAAGTGTATGGGACACAGCAAGCCTAAAGGCTTTAAGGGTTGCTGTGTTTGAGGAACAGCAAGGATGCTGGTGTGACTAGAACAAGGGGAGGAGAAGAGGGAGTGGGAGGAGATGAGGTTGCAGCAGTAACAGGTCTTGCTAAAGCACAAAGCTGACCCCCATCGCTCCCATGCTCTGAACCTGTCATGTTCCCCAGTGTCCTCCAAAGAAAGTTCATGGTCCTCACAGGCCTTAGAACTTAGCCCCTGCCTGCTCTCCAAACTTCATCTCCTAGAGTCCAGTCAAAACCAACCAGTCGCACTTCCCCAGCAGCTCCCAGCCCTCTAGAGCTTCAAGTTCCCTTATTGAAAAGCCCTGGCCAGATACTGACCACTCCTTACCCTTCCAAATGGATGGCCCTCCACCTCACCCAAGACGTCGCCAAACGGTTTCCACACCACAGGCATTTGGATATACATGCTTTGGAAGCAAACCGGTTGGTCCTGGTGTTCAATCCTGGCTGTGCTACCAGATACAATTAGACCTCACAACCTCAGATTTCCTAAGCCATAGTCTCCTTCTCTGGAGAGTGTGGACCATAATTGTTCCTCATATGATTGTGGTGAGAATTCAACACTGCTCTCAGGTGCCCGACATACTGCCTGACTTGGCGAATGGAAACCATTGCCATACTGTTGTCATGCTGGCCTGCTCTCCTACCACAAACCTTCTCCCTCACTCCCCTCCAGCCATACTGACCATCTCAGTATTCCACATGCTAGGCATACCCTCAGCTCAAGGCCTTTGCACGTCATTCCTAATCACATCATCTATGAACCATGACAGTTTTGCTTCTTCCTTTTCAATACATTTCTTTTTTCATGTCAGATTGCATTGGCTGAAGCCTCCAGTGCAGTATTAAATAGAAGTGAAAGCACGCATCCCTAATCGCACAGTGGAAAGTACTATAGTCTTTTGTCATTGTGTTTGGTGTGTGCTGTAGGTTACTTGTAGCTATCCTTTATAAGATTATTTAAAACTAGGGGCCCAGTGCACAAAAATTTGTGCACTCGAGGGGGCAGTGGGTCCCTCAGCCCAGCCTGTGCCCTCTCACAGTCTGGGAGCCCTCAGGGGATGTCCACCTGCTGGCATGCCTGGCCAGCCTGGGTGAGGGGCTGATGGCTGTTTGAAGGCTGGCCAAGCCCCCCACTGGGGAACCTCACCCCATTGGGGGTTTGGGCAGCCTGGGTGAGGGTCTGAGGGCCATTTTCAGGCTTGCCCAGTCTCTTCAGGTTCAGGTTCCTACTGGGGTGGGTGCCTGGCCAGCCTGCATGAGGGGTTGAGGGCCATTTTCAGGCTGCCCACAGCTCCCATTGACCCAACGTCCCAGCAAGGCTGGCTGGAATCAGGTTTCTGGGGTTTATTTATGTTCTATGATTGAAACTTTGTTGCCTTGAGCGGAGGCCTAGGCAGGCATTTTGGTTAGGCATTTTGCTTAGGATTTCAGCATCTCTTTTCTAAATGAGGTCAGCATGGAATTATTTTCCTTCCTCCTGCTGAAAATTGCAAACCATAACCTATCCCTGGCATTCCCACTCCCATTCCCTGCTTCATTGTCTCCTTAGAAATTATCGCCCCTGACAGTAAGCATTTTGCGTATTTGGCTAATATCTCTCTCAGTCATCAGAATGCCAGCTCCCCTCGGGCAGGGAATCTTGTCTCCTCTGCTGTGTCCCCAGGGCCAGGCACAGAGCAGCGAGCCAAGCGAATAATGTCCCCCACCTCCCACTCCCTCCGGGGGCAGGTATGAGCACCTGGTGAACATGCTGACCAAAATCCTGAACCAGCGCCCAGAGGATCCCTTGTCTATCCTGGAGTCGCTGAACCGCACTACACAGTTGGAGTGGTTCCACCCCAAGCTGGACTCGCTGCGGGATGACCCCGAGATGCAGCCCACCTACGAGATGGCCGAGAGGCAGAAGACACTATTCATCCGGGGCGGCGGCGCCGGTGCTGAGGGCGAGCAGGAGATGGAGGAGGAGGTGGTGAGTGAGCCGGTGGGGAGGTGTGGCAGGTGCGTGGCAGCCCAGACGTGGGCATAGCCTGTGCGGAAGCCTGGAAGTGAGGGAGCGTGTGGACTCCAGACAATGCAGATGATCTCAGTTTAATGTGTGTGTCCAGCGGCGGGGCCGGGACCCTGTCACAGAGGGCTAAGGGGTGCAGGCTTTCTCCTGAGGCCACTGGGGCGCCTTGGAAGGGCTGGAAGCAGAGGGGAGGCTGGTCAGCTCTGCTCTTTAGGAAGCGGACTCCGGCTGCCATGTGGAGGTGGAGGCTGGCCTCGCCCACCTCCCTCCCAAAAATTACAGCTTTGCAGTGTTTTCTGTGAAACACTGCCTCCTGGAATCTCTCAGCACTGAATTGTCCCCTATCCACCGGACTCAGTTTCCCCTTTTGTAAGTTGAGACCTGCTAAGAACTCTCCCACAGACTAGTTTCCGGAATTGGATGACTGCTTAAAATTCAGGTGGAGTATTCTTTCACTCATTCAAGAAACATTTGTTGAGGACTCTCTGTTTATGATCATACTGACGCCTCTTACACCCTCTGTGAAGACCTTCAGGAGTGTTATCTCCTTTCACCCTGAAACAACCCACAAGGCAACTGCTACTTATTATATTCTTACTAGAGGCCTGGTGCACAAAAATTTGTGCACTCGTGGGGGCGGGGGCCTCAGCCTGGCCTGTGCCCTCTCGTAGTCTGGGACCCCTTGGGGGATGTCCACCTGCTGGCGTGCCTGGATAGCCTGGGTGAGGGGCTGATGGCTGTTTGCAGGCTTGCCAAGCCCCCAGTGGGGACCCTTACCCCATGGGGCTGTGGCCAGTCTGAGTGAGGGGCAGAGGGCCATTTCAGGCTGCCCACAGCTCCTTCAGGGCTTGGGTCCCTACTGGGGTGCCTGGTTGGAAGCAGGTTTCTGGGATTTATTCAACTTCTATAATTGAAACTTTGTTGCCTTGGTTCTCTCCACCCCCCTTCTCAAAGCCTGGGTTGCCAAGGTCCCAGCCCGGCAGGTATCTGGGGTTTGTCTATCTTCTATAATTGAATTTTTGTAGCCTTGAGTAGAGCTCAGGGCCCACAGGGCCCTGGCTTCCTCCATTGCCTGGGGCAACTCCTGCTCAGTGGCTGCCGCCTAGTAGTTTAATGTGCATATCTGCTCCTGATTGGTTGGTGGGCGTGGTTGTGGGCGTGGCTTGTTGGTGTAAAGGAGTGAGGGTTAATTTGCATATTACTCTTTTATTAGGTTAGATTAGAGGCCCATTGTACAGGTTCGTGCACTGGTAGGGTCCCTCCGCCTAGCCTGTGGGGATCAGGCTGAAACCAGCTCCCCGACATCCCCTGAGGGCTCCCAGATTGCGAGAGAGCTTAGGCTGGGCCAAGGGACCCCACTGGTGCACCAGGGAGGGAGGAGGGAGGTTGGCCAGCTGGGGAGGACTCCAGGGCATGTCCGGCCCATCTCGCCCAGTCCCCATCAGCCAGACCCCAGCAGCAAGCTAACCTACCAGTTGGAGCATCTGGCCCCTGGTGGTCAGTGCCTGTCGTAGCTAACGGTGGACCGGTGAAACGGTTGGTTAGGTTTTTATATATACAGATAGATTTGTAGAAGGAGGACTTGGGCTCAGAGGGAACCAGGAAGGCAAGACCTTGACCTCCAAAGCCATGCTAAGCTCTGCCCGGTCTGCAGATGCTGTTTGTCTGTGCTGGCTTCTGAGATGCTAGGATTCTGGTGAGAGTCGGGAGGAATGGTGAGAGAACCAAGAACGACAATCTGGCAAAGAAATGAGCCCTGGTGAGCAGAGGTGCACTTGGTGGGAATACAAGTTGTAGGCATGAAGGGGAACAGTTTAGTTTTATTTGAGAATATCATTTTGCGTTTCAAATCAACGGTCTGTCCTGGGGAGGCCCCACCCCCTTACAACTGCACCTTTCCTCCTCCACCTTCAGCCCCACACACCATCAAGCCCCTGCCTCCTCCAAATGCTCTACCCCAGAGGCCCCGCCTACTTAGAACTCGGTGGCTTTTGAAGCTCCGCCCCATTGAAATTCAATCGTCCGCCCCTTAGAACTTGGAGCTGCAGTTCTTTTTTTTAAAAAAATATATTTTTATTGATTTCAGAGAGGAAGGGAGAGGGAAAGAGGGACAGGAACATCAGTGATGAGAGGGAATCATTGATTGGCTGTCTCCTGCATGACTGGAGATCGTGCTCACAACCTGGGCATGTGCCCTTGACCTGAAACAAACCCAGTCCACAGGCTGATGTCCTATCCACTGAGCCAAACGGGCTAGGTCGGATGAAACTGGAATTCTTTTTTATTTTTAAATATAGTTTATTGATTTTTTACAGAAAGGAAGGGGGAGGAATAGAGAGTTAGAAACATCAATGGAGAGAGAAACATTGATCAGCTGCCTCCTGCACACTCCCTACTGAAGATGTGCCCGCAACCAAGGCACATGCCCTTGACCGGAATTGAACCTGGGACCCCTGAGTCCGCAGGCCGACGCTCTATCCACTGAGCCAAGCCGGTCAGGGCAAGGAACTGGAATTCTTAATGTGAGGTCTGGAGAAGGGCAAAATGTGGAAGTCTGTGGTCTATGCAGGCCTCTTGGAAGAGACTCAAAGAAATTGATGACTCAGCACACACACACGCACATAAATTCTCATTCTCTCCTTTTCGGTTTCTTTCCAACGGCTAGCCCTCTGCCACGGAGGCTTACCTGTGCGGGACACTCGGCCTGTTTCTGGACTCTCTAGCCAGGTTTCGCTCTCTGGCTGGCTTCCTGCTCGCTGTGGTCGCCGCAGAGCAGGGCTGGCTATTCGGGAGCCTGAGGCTCTCTCATTCAGGCCTCTGATGTGAAAAGTTCCTATTTCCACGTCTACAGTCTTAGACTGGCTTTAGTATTATGGTGTCACAGCCCAAACAGGAACACCTCACTCTACTCGCTGGACGGAGGTCGCTTTAAGGCAGGAAACAGGTGATATCGCAGGAATGGAGACATGTGGCTGAGACGAGACACAAGTTTTCCTCACACCTGATAGTCAGGTTGCAAGCAGTCCCTGGCTGGCAAGGTGGCTCCCAGCAAAGGGGCACTGAATGGCTGTCTACTCCCCTCACCCCTGCCCTCCCATCCCCAAAAGAAGCAGTTTGCAGGGCAGAGCAGCAGAGAGTGATCTGTCATGTGGGGGCAGTTGACCACTCTTGCTCCAATCAACAGTGGCCAGAGGGCAGGGTGAGACCATTTAAATGTGGTGGTGTTGTAGGCAGTGGTGGGACCAGACAGGGATTCAGCAACCTCAGTACTTTGAGTTCTGGCTAGGAAAGAATTCAGAGCCAAGACTCAAAGTATAAAAGAACATCTAACCTAATAAAAGAGTAATATGCAAATTAACCACCTCTCCAGGATTCCTAAGCCACGCCCATCAGCCATCAGAGTGCCTGTATGCAAATTAACCCAGCCAAGATGGCGGCTGGCAACCACGGAGCTAGAGTAAACAGCAGGCTCCTGTTGCAACTGCCTGCCTAGGCTGGCTGAGCCTGTGCTCACGGTAACAATGTTTCAATTATAGAAGCCACGGAGCTGAAACAAACAGGAGACTTCCTTAGCTGCCTAGGCCTCCGCTCAAAGCAACAGTATTTCAATTATAGAAGATAAATAAACCCCAGAAACCTGATTTAAGCCAGCCTCGCTGGGACCTTGGGTCAATGGGAGCTGTGGGCATCCTGAAAGCCTGAAAATGGCCCTCAACCCCTCACCCAGGCTGGCCAGGTACCCCAGTAGGGATTCGAACCCTGAAGGGACTGTTGGCAGCCTGAAAATGTCCCTCAGCTCCTCAACCAGGCTTCCCAGGCACTCCAGTAGGGACCCAAAACCTGAAGGGACTGTGGGCAGCCTGAAAACGGCCCTCAGCCTGTCACCCAGGCTTGCCACACCCCAGTGGGGTGAGGGTCCACACTAGGGGGCTTGGGCAGTCTGCAAACAGCCATTAGCCCCTCACCCAGGCTGGCGAGGCACACCAGCAGGTGGACATCCCCTGAGGGGTCCCAGACTGTGACAGGGCACAGGCTGGGCTGAGGGACCCCCTGAGTGCACAAATTTTTGTGCACCGGGCCCCTAGTTTACATATAAAATCACAGAGGCAGAGAAAGTAATTCGTAGAAGAAATGGGCTGAGGAGAGGAGTTATAGAGGCAAAGCAAGGGCCCTTGGAGCTGGGGGTTGGGTGGAGAGGGGGCTGGGAAAGGCCCTGGCGTGCTCCCAGGAGAGAGAGCGAACCGGGTCCTCCCTCCTCAGGGTTTTCCGGGTGGAGATTTTAGAAGAGGTCCCATGGGAAGATCTATTTTTTTAAAAAAATACATTTTTACTGATTTCAGAGAGCAAGGGAGAGGAGGGAGAGATAGAAACATTAATGATGAGAGAGACTCACTGATCGGCTGCCTCCTGCACACCCCACGCTGGGGATGGAGCCCGATACCCAGGCACATGGCCTCACCAGGAATGGAATGGTGATCTCCTGTGTAACCACTGAGCCAGCTGGGCGTGGTCCTGTTTCTTTCCTTCTGTAAACTGGCCTCCATCGTCCCTCCATGCAGAGAGCCGGCCACTTCACATTTACACACTTAGGTAGGCGCTCGCCTCCAGCCCCACGGAGAAGTTGGCCCTGGTGAGTTCCCTGTTACTGTTGGAACCAATCACCACAAGCTTAGTAGCTTAAGACAACCTCCTGTGTCCTCTGACAGTCCTGGAGGTCAGTGAACTGGGCTTCATGGGGCTAAATTCAAGGTGAAGGCAAGGGTTGGCTTCCCAATGGAGGCTCGTGGGAGAATCTGTTTCCCTGGCTTGTCCGTCCTTCCTCCCTCTTCAGCGCCAGCAGGGACATCTTCAAATCTCTTCCCCTGACCTCTGCTTCTGCCATCACCTTCTCAACCTCTCCTGCCTCCTCCTCTCTCTTATCAAGACCCTTGTGACTTCTTGGGATCCACCCTGACAACCCAGGCAATCTCTCCATCCCAAGATCTCCCATTTGATCACATCTGAGTATCCCTTTTTTAAAAATATTTTTAATTGATTTCAGAGAGGAAGGGAGAGCGAGAGTGAGATAGAAACATCAATAATGAGAGTGAATCATCGATCGGCTGCCTCCTGCATACTCCTCACTGGGGATCAAGCCCGCAACCCGGGCATGTGCCCTTGTCCAGAATCGAACCCGGGACCCTTCAGTCTGCAGGCCGACGCTGAGCCAAACTGGCTAGGGCTGCATGTCCTTTCTGCCATGTAAGCTCCCGTGTTCACAGGCCCCAGGAGCAGGACATGGACTTCTTTGGGGCCATCATTATTCCACCCGCCCACCATACCCGCTGTCTCTCCATCCTGATTTCAAATTCTGGCAAGGGAGCATGCTGTCCCCCTGACCTGCGCTGTGCGCCCTGCTCGGTCGGGCTGGCCAAGGCCGTGAGGAAGGACCGCATCTATTTCGTTCTCTGATATATGTTAGTGCACACACTAGTTTGGACCTGCTGCTCATTGGATCTTTAATAAATATTTCTGAACTGACTGAATGGAAAAATGTTGGGACAGCCTGTGGCCAAATGGGCCGAAACCTCCCTGTAGTCTAGTCCCAGCCCTTGACTTTCTTGTTCTTACTCCCTTTCTGCGCTCTCTCTCTCTCTCTCTCTCTCTCTCTCTCTCTCGTCTTGAACAAAGCAGATGGTGAAAAAGGAGGCAGCGAGGGCAGGATTTATCGCCGCCATCCTCCAACATCACTGGTTCCTGGGTTCAAGACCAGCCTCTTCCCTTAAGTTGCTGTGTGATTTGGGGTGTCTCTTAAAAGTGCATTTAGTTGCAAGTAACAGTAAACATGACCAGAAGTGGGGAGGTAAGGCGGCTCAGTGATGCCATTGAGGACCGGGCAGTTTCCGCCTTTGCGTTACACCACCATTAGGGTGTAAGGCATGTGTTGCCTCATGGTCCCAACATAGCTGCTGCAACTCCGCCTCTCACATCCCACCCCAGGCAGGAACAAGGGGGAAGGACGAGGAAACAAGTGTGATTTTGCCTTTTCCCTCAAGGGATACCCTCCCCCAAGGACTCGCCCTGCTTCTACCTGCCATAGGGCAGCTGGCTTCCCCAGTACTTGAGCTCTCTGGGCTGCAGAAGAGTCAGGCAGGGGAGCAGGGCTTCAGCTTCCTCCCCTCTGCCCTCCACCCTCTCCTCTGCAGATAGACACGGCCGTGCCCAACGTCATGGAGTCAGCCTTCTACTTCGAACAGGGTGGCGTGGGCCTGAGTTCTGACGAGAGTTTCCGCCTCTTCCTGGCCCTGAAGCAGCTGGTGGAGCAGCAGCCCATCCACACCTGTCGCTTCTGGGGCAAAATCCTGGGGTTCAAGCGCAGCTACCTGGTGGCCGAGGTGGAGTTCCGGGAGGGCGAGGAGGAGATGGAGGAGGAGGAGGTGGAGGAGCTGACCGAGAGCGGCGAGGTCACAGAAACACACGGTGAGGAGGAGGGCGAGGAGGACGAGGAGAAGGTCGCCGACAGCATCCCCAAGTCCACGTGGAAGCCGCCGCCGGTCATCCCCAAGGAGGAGAGCCGCTCGGGCGCCAACAAGTACCTGTATTTCGTGTGCAACGAGCCCGGCCGGCCGTGGACGAGGCTGCCACACGTCACGCCCAACCAGATCGTGCAGGCCCGCAAGATCAAGAAGTTCTTCACCGGCTACCTGGACGCCCCGGTCGTCAGCTACCCGCCCTTCCCGGGCAACGAGGCCAACTACCTGCGGGCCCAGATCGCGCGCATCTCGGCGGCCACGCACATCAGCCCCCTGGGCTTCTACCAGTTCAACGAGGAGGAGGGGGACGAGGAAGAGGAGGGGGGCGCTGGGCGAGACTCCTTCGAGGAGAACCCGGACTTTGAGGGCATCCCAGTGTTTGAGCTGGTGGACTCCATGGCCAACTGGGTGCACCACATGCAGCATATCCTTCCGCAGGTGAGGACCCGGCCCCGGCCCCCCCCCTGCCCTAGAAGGAGGCTCAGGGTTGACTCTCCCCGTAATATCCAACATCTGCTCTCTGCTAGCCTCGGTGCTTAGCCCTCATTCATCCATTCACTCATTCATCCACTCCTCATCCATGCACGCACTCACAGCGAAGTCAGAACCCTTTGGGGCCAGATGCATCTTGGAGTTCTGAGTTTTTCAGATTTTATTTTAAAAAGGTGCCCTGACCGGTTTGGCTCAGTGGATGGAGCGTCGGGCCTGCAGACTCAAGGGTCCCAGGTTCGATTCCGGTCAAGGGCATGTACCTTGGTTGCAGGCACATCCCCATTGGGGGGGGGATGCAGGAGGCAGCTGATCGATGTTTCTAACTCTCTATCCCTCTCCTTCCTCTCTGTAGGGAGTCAATAAAAATATATATATATATATATATATATATATATATATATATATATATATATATATATATATTTTAAAAAGGTAACTGCATGTCCCATGTAGCTGCAACACCTCAGGCAAGGCTAGTGCTGCAGCCCATGCTCAGAGGCCTCGTCGATGTTTTTGCAGCAAAACTACATCGCCTCCCGCCAGTCAGGTCAGGGGCGCTGCCGAATGACGCGTGACAAACTTCTGACCTTCAGAGCCTTTCAGGTTTTGGAGTTGTGGATAAGAGATGGCGGACCTGCATTTATTGAATGCCTCTGAACTTTATACCCGTGTATTTACTCCTTCAAGGAAACACTGGCTTGTAGGCTTAGGATCTTTTCATTCATTCATTCATTCATTCATTCATTCAATAAACATTCATTGATTCCACAGGGTTTTAGTGAATCCAAGGAACGCCTCCAGAGGTCCGCACGACTCTCATTGCCATCTCAGTTGATGAAACGGAACTCTGCAATATACTTGGCTTCATTCATTCCTTCAACAAACACCAGCTCTTCAGTAGCTCATGTAGCCCAACAGCAGCCCAACGGGAGAGGCATCTATAACACCCCATTTCACAGCAGGGAAAACAGAGGCTTATACAAGCTGCCCAATGTCAGCTCCACAGGGCAGATATTTGGGGTCTCTTTCCTCAAGGGTGCACCCAGGCACCTAGAGCAGTGCCTGCATATAGTAGGTGCTCATTCAGTAGCTGATGAATGAATGAATGGATGCACAGATGGGGGCCACACAGCTAGCAGGAGACAGGTGTCCCTACCTCAGTGCAACATCTATCTTAGCCCATTTTCTGCCCCCAACTTATGTGACTAACCCTGTCCTCCTGCCCTTACCTGGGTCCCTGAGGACAGTCCCCAGGGTCCTGCCTGGCCCTTCACCGCCTCCCAGAGTGCAGGCTGTCCTCTGTCCTCCGGGTGCCGCCTGACTTCCCCCACCTCCAGGGCCGCTGCACTTGGGTGAACCCTTTGCAGAAGAAGGAGGAGGAGGAGGAGCTAGGGGAGGAGGAAGAGAAGGGCGACGAGGGGATGGAGGAGGCGGAGCAGGAGATTGGGCCCCCGTTGCTGACGCCACTCTCAGAAGATGCAGGTAAGGGCTTCCTGGCCTTGTGCCACCAGCCTGACGTGGGGAAGTGGGGGGTGGGGGTGGGGGCGGGGGGAAGGAGCGGGGTGAGAAAGGGCCGGGCTGGAACGCTGGAGGGTCATCTCTGGGAGGCTCAGCTGTTGGCTCACCTATAAAACGGAAATCATGACAGCGCCTCCTCCTGGGGTTAGGGAACCTGGGGTGATGTGGGCTTGGGGAACGAGAGAGTTAGGGAGGCCTCCCCAGAAGAGGCGGAGCTTGGACGGGATTTTGGAAGAAGGGACAGTCATCTCCTGAGGTTGGGGCCTCAAGGACCTGGAGGGAGCAGGAAGGGGAGGCTGAGAGTGGACCGGACCACAGAGCCCATGTTGTGACCCGTGCGCTGCCCTCTGCTCTCTGGTCCAAACCAATGGCCACAGGAGGGAGAATGGCAGCCGCTGCCCTGTCTGGGGCCCAGATTGGTACCTCCCTTCCTGGGTGCAGGCACTGAGGCTCCGACAGACGGCATGGCTCCTTGGGGCGCACGGGAAGAGGGTGGTCCCGAGCAGAAGCCCGTGCTGTTAGTCACCACAGTTCCCTCAACACCCCCGCCCCTCCCTCGGGGGGCTGTGCAGGGCGTGGGGAGCCGGCAGTGGAGCCTCTGACCTCCTGGTGCTCTCCACGTCCCCACAGAAATCATGCACATGTCGCCCTGGACCGCCCGCCTGTCCTGCAACCTCTGCCCGCAGTACTCCGTGGCGTTCGTGCGCTCCAATCTCTGGCCGGGGGCCTGTGCCTTCGCCATTGGCAAGTAGGTCTTCTCCTAGTCTCCCAGCAGAGGGCGCCCCGCCAGGCCGGCTGGGCAACTCGCCGGGGTGGGCAGAGATTGGGAGGGAAGCCCCCCTTCAGGAAGCCCCCAAGGCTGAGCCCCTTACTCTGCTTCCCGGGGTTCCACTGGCCTAAATGAGAAATCCCAGACCAAGAGGGAAGCCCCTTGGATAAGAGAGTGGGGGACCAGAGAGGGGAAGGGGCTGACCCCAGGTAACACAGCATGTGCAGGATTCAAACTTGGATCTCTGGTCCCCTGGGCCAGGCTTCCCTGCTGTATGCGCCACGGCAGATGGGACTCGGGAGTCCCCGTTGGGTTGGACCCTGACAAGAGCAGAGTCTCCTCTCTGAGGGAGCTAACTGCTTCCCTGGGCCCCGTGGCCAGTTCTTGCCATTTAAAGGGTCTTCTTTCTCTGGGCCAGAAGTCTTCCCCACCAGGTGCTCCCCAAGATTTTCAGGTTGGAATCATTTTTACATCTTCCCACCTGCAGCTACACACCCACCCCTTAACCCCTCTTACCCGGCACATCCCAGTCTTTCTGATCAACCACTAGAGGGCGCCATCTGCGGCCACAGGGCGAGCGTGCTTACCAGGTCTGTCCACCAGATGGCATGGCGATTTTTTATAGATTCTCCTTTTTCTTTCTTTTAAAGTAACTCTTTTTTAAACATATATATATATATATATATATATATATATATATATATATATATATATATATATAATTGTTTTTTTTACAGAGAGGAAGGGAGAGGGATAGAGAGCCAGAAACATCGATGAGAGAGAAATATCAGTCAGCTGCCTCCTGCACACCCTCCACTGGGGATGTGCCCGCAACCATGGTACATGTCCCTGACCGGAATCGAACCCGAGACCCCTAGGTCTGCAGGCCGACGCTCCATCCACTGAGCCAAACCAGTCAGGTCTCTTTTTTTTTTCTTTTTATATATATTTCTTTATTGATTTTAGAGAGGAAGGGAGAAGGAGAGAGAGATAGAAACAGCAATGATGAGAGAGAATCATTGATCGGCTGCCTCCTGCACACGCCCTACTGGGGATCCAGCCCACAACCCAGGCATATACCCTTGGCCGGAACTGAACCCAGGACCCTTCAGTCCACAGGCCGACGCTCTATCCACTGAGCCAAGCCTGCTGGGGCTAGATGCTCCTTTTCTATTCGCTACCATGATACACAGTCGAGGTGGGAATTCATGTGATCTTGACACTTTAACCACATGCTTGGCAATTATTATTTTTTCTCCTCCAGAAGCAGGGAAGAGGCACCCTTGCTTTTGCCAGCACACTTCTGGCCACACCCTAATCTGCCAATATCCCTCTGAAAACAAAAGATCCAAATCAGGAGCTTCAGTCACCCATCCACCCTATATCCCCTAACTAGTCATCTATCCAGTCATCCATCCATCCAGGCATCCATCCACTCATCTACCCATCCACTCATCAATCCTTTTTTTTTTTTTTCACTATGAAAGACTTGAATACCACTGTTTGCCAGCTGTGTGCTGGGCCCCAGGCCTTTTGTTGGAAAGGCAGACATGAGTCCTGCCCGGGGAGCAGACACAGGAAGCATGGGCGTTAATTGTATAACATCTCTCGTCCCCCCACTCACTCCTCCAGCAAAGCCTCCCCCCAAATCCTGTTATAAACTAAGAGGAGTACCACTAAGGAGAATGGAGGGACCGATGACAGCTTTCATCTGTCAGGCCTAGACGGGATCAAGGAAGGATTCCTGAGAAAAGCAGCCTTGACCTGAAATCTATGGGGAAAGAAGGAAGTAATGGGGGGGAGGGGAGTAGGCAGGACATTCTAGACTAGCGTGTGTCACCCTGTGAGTGCGGGACTCGCTGGGGGATCTG
>PVJC01028560.1:0-22454 GCA_004026665.1 Murina feae
CTGGCCTAGTGCTGGGGTGGGGGGCATGGCCTGAGGTCCCCCGGCCCAGCCAGGGTGGGGGGAACACCTTGAGGGCCCCCGTCAAGTCCCACTGTGTGTGGGGCACAGCCTCAGGTCCCCTGGCCTGAAGCCAGGGCGGGGGGCATGACCTGAGGTTCCCCGGCCTGGCCCCAGGGAAGAGGGTGCAGCCTGAGTTCCTCTGGCCTGGTGCCAGGGCAGGGGGAGCAGCCTGAGGTCTCCCTTCAATCCCTGCCAGGTGAGGGGCGTGGCCTGAGGTCCCTCGTCAAGCCCTGCTGGGTGGGGGGCACAGTCTCAGGTACCTCAGCCTGGCGCCAGGGTAGGGGGCATGGCCTGAGGCCCCCCATCAAGCCCTGCAGGTGGAAGGCACGGCCTGAGGTCCCGTCAGGCCCCATGCAGGAGGTGGGTGGGCGCGCAGCCTAAGGTCCCTGGTGACTGCTCCTTAAGGCTCATTATGGGAACTTAGCCTCAGCTGTGGGTGCAAATTGACCAGAATGATGGTCAATTTGCATATTCCCTCTTTATTATATAGGATACTAGTTGCCTGGTGCACAAATTCATGCACTGGTGGGGTCCAGCCAGCCCTCCTGATGGGGGCCATCAGGGGTAGGCTGGCTGGGGGGAGGGGCTGTGGGCATTCCAGTTCTGCCATTTGGTTAATTTGCATATTATCCTTTTATTATATAGGATATGATTTATATTTATTCCCATTAAAATTTTTATTGTTCAATCTGGCTTTGGATCTTCATTCTGCCATTCAAGATATTGGCCACCTCTCCTACCCATTAAAGAAGTAGAAAAGCCAGCCAGCTGTCTTCTCTGGTACTTACTCAATGAACAGGACACGTTTGGAGATAGAATCCTGTAGTTTTAGAGGCTCTGGGCTGACGCTGATTCATAATTAGCATCTATTTTGTGATCATTTGGGCCACATTCCTCCACTTCGTTCACAAGGTGAGAGTCTCTGTCAAATGCTGAGATCATGTGCTCAAGCAGAGTGTTGACAGCTTCCTCTGATTTGCCAGTCTGGCAGAGTATGGATAAGAGGGGAAGTGCTATTAATTCATTAAATCATGCCTGACTCCTAGGCATGTTTAATGCTCCCTGTTATTCTCTTGTGTTTAAAGTGATGTTTGATAACCTGCCTGAAAATTGCAGTGCCCATCCCTGCCCTAGTTTCTAAGATTGTTTTTTTTGATAATAAATAGCAACTCATTTGATCACCATGTCCTTCCAGTAGTAGGCAGGGATGGAGTTCGTTGGAACCAAGAGGTTTGCACTAATGTAGTGAACCAGGTGATCTCTTACATTCTCTCCACCAGTTTAGAATTTTAGATCTTATCTGAATGGGTGCTTTACTATTTTATATCCAATCATCTTTCTCCTTGATAGAGATGGAAGATGAAACACAGGAGATGAAGAATTCATGAACTATGTATCTACCTCTATTATCAATCTTTCACCTTCTTTTTTAAAATTTATTTCTTTTCTTTTTTTATTTTTAAAAAAATCTTTATTGTTCAGATTATTACATTTGTTCCTCTTTTCCCCCCCATAGCTCCCCTCCTCCCAGTTCCCACCCCACCTTCTATCCTTACCCCCCCCACTGTCCTCCTCCATAGGTGTACGATTGTTGTCCAGTCTCTTCCCGCACCCCAACACCCTTTCCCCCCGAAAATTATCAGTCCACTCCCTTTCTATGCCTCTGATTCTATTCTATTCACCAGTTTATTCTGTTCATCAGATTTTTAATTCACTTGATTTTTAGGTTCACTTGTTGATAGATATGTATTTGTTGTTCATAATTTTTATCTTTACTTTTTCTTCTTCCTCTTCTCAAAGGATACCTTTCAGCATTTCATATAATACTGGTTGGGTGGTGATGAACTCCTTTAGCTTTTTTTTGGTCTGTGAAGCTTTTTATCTGACCTTCAATTCTGACTGATAGCTTTGTTGGGTAAAGTAATCTTGGTTGTAGGTTCTTGCTATTCATCACTTTGAATATTTCTTGCCACTCCCTTCTGGCCTGCAAAGTTTCTGTTGAGAAATCAGCTGACAGTCTTGTAGGTAACTGACTGCTTTTCTCTTGCTGCTTTTAAGATTCTCTCCTTGTCTTTTGCTCTTGGCATTTTAATAATGATGTGTCTTGGTGTGGTCCTCTTTGGATTCATTTTGTTTGAGGTTCTCTGCACTTTCTGGACTTATAAGTCCACTTCTTTTACCAGGTAGGGGAAGTTTTCTGTCATTATTTCTTCAAATATGTTTTCAATATCTTGTTCTCTCTCTTCTTCTGGCACCCCTATAATTCTGATGTTGGTACGCTTGAAGTTGTCCCAGAGGCTCCTTACACTGTTTTCATATTTTTGGATTCTTTTTTCTTTTTGCTTATCTGGTTGGGTGTTTTCTACTTCATATTTCAAATCTTTGACTTGATTCTTGTGTTCCTCTATCTGTTGTTGGATCTCTGTATAATATTCATTATTTTAGTTGGTGTATGCTTAGATTTATTGAGGGTCTCACTAAGCTTATCAGCGGTTTCTAGAAAATTTTTGAAAAACCTTATAACCGTGGTTTTGAACGCTATATCCAGTCATTTGCTTTCCTCCATTTCTGTCATTTGTGATCTGTTTCTTTGTCTCTGCATTTTGGCTACTTCCCTGGGTTGATAGAGTGGCTTTCTGTGTTAGGTGATCACTGAGAGGAATTGACCTCCAAGCCACTTGGTTATGAGAATCAGCTGTGTCTACAGTGGGAGAACTTCTGTGCTGGAGACACCCTTATGGGGCAAGAGTTGTTTCGGTGGGGCTTTGGTGCTCATGGAGTCTGCCCCGAGTATGTCCTGAATCTGAGGTGTTGTATTTAGGATGGTCCCACTCTGACCACTGGGTACACTGGCCCTTGTATCTCCAAGGAGTTTATATTTTAGCCTTTGCCTAAGGCTATTCAGCCTTTTATATGCAAAAGCCTCTGCATGCAGCTTGGGTGGGGCAGGGTCTTGGGGAGTCAGCTATGGCTGATTCTCAGCCCTGCACTAAGAGACACCGGGTAATCGCTGCAAGCAATGCTGAGAGAAACCCGCTTTGGATTTCCTCCTGGTGCCAGTCAGTCCAACTTCTCCAGGTATGAGTCTGGGCCCCCAGAAACTCACCTGGAACTGGAGTTCAGAGCCACCGGGAGTTTGTGGCTCCCTCCAGATTGAAAAAGAACCGCGTCCTCTGTCGCCAGCCCTCTCCCCAAGCCCTGTGTGCGCGCCTCCGTACCTCTGCACTTTACGTCTGCACCTCCTCTGAGTCTCAGTCTCTTTCTAGTTGTAGAATTTTCACTCAGCCAGCCTTCCTGTGGGTCTGGGTGGTGACTGTTTTTTCTTTTCATTGTGATTTTGAAATGGTTGTGCCAGGCAGTTAATTCAGGTGTTTACCTATGTCGACATCTTGGTTTTCTCCAATCTTTCACCTTCTTGTTATTATTACTTCTACATAATTTCAAAAAGTTATTCTGAACATTTAAGTAAAAAGAACATGTAGAGCACTTGGGTTTACAAGGAACTGTGTTATTTAACATTTCTGATCTTTATTAAATGGTTTTTTATTGGGTTGCCATATTGCAACCTATGATTTGTATAGTTTCAAGTGGAACTCTTATCTTAGCAACTCATGATTTATTTATTCATTCATTCATTTATTATCCTCGAGGATATTTTTCCATTGATTTTTAGAGAGAGCAGAAGAGAGAGGGAAATATCGATGTGAGAGAAACACATCGATTGGTTGCCTCCTGCAAGCTCCCTGAACAGGGACCTAGTGGAGGAGGAGCCTGCAACCAAGGTACTCACTCTTGACTGGAATCGAACCCGGGACTCTTTGATCCACAGGCCAACGCTCTATCCACTGAGCCAAACCAACTAGGGTGCAACTCATGATCATACTCAGGAATGAAGAAAAACGTTTCAAAATTCCTCATAGCTTCATTAAGTTATCTGCCTTTCACACACCTGGTGTAGACCTGAAGTGATTTGGCTGGGCAAGGGTGTTGAATTTCTTCCTTGTGCCCCTCAGGACCCATTCTCCATCTTTCTTCATACTATTCTTTGCCCTGCAAGACTGTCCTGCATGGATCACATCAAAGGCACCAATATTCCCTGGCTTTCTGCAGGGGAACATGGGGTTGGGGTACTTATTTCTCTGGTTCTTTCCTTTGGGGTTGCTACAGGCTGCATGTCTCTCAACAGAAGGTCACTGCTCTTGTCTAGGCAGCCCACTCTATACTACTCTCTCTTTCTAGGTTCTGGCCCTTTGGGGACTGTGACAGTTCCACTGCTGCTACCTCTTATGGATTCCCAGTGTCCACTTATCCTTTTGTAATTAGCCCCTCAAATTTTCCTAACTTGAGTGGACCATCTGTTTCCAATTTTGTGTGTGTGACTGATACAGAAAGTTTCAAACAAGGCTGAGGGAAGTTTCTTCTATTGTATCAGACTTATTGGATCATGTGCTGAAATATTATTGGACATGCTAGGAATTGGCTCTTTGTAGAATTTTTGGCACATTACAGTAAAAAATATGAAATAGTTTATACATTTTTTAGATCAGAAAGTGAGAGAGCAGATTTTCGTGGATGACCTGCTGCTCTTCCATACTGCAGGCATTGTTGGAATAAATGCTCAGGTATTATACAAGAAAGAAAGAAAGAAAGCAAGCAAGCAAGCAAGCCAGGTGAGATTATTTTCTCATAAGAACATCCATTAACTGAATTTTATACTATAGATCCGATTACTTATATTTTGTTTTCCAAACTGTTGTGTAAAAATATCTTCTCTCTCTCTCTCTCTCTCTCTCTCTCTCTCTCTCTCTCTCTCTCTCTCCATATATATATATATATATTTTGTTTCTTCTCCCCAGGAGACACAAGAGACTCCTACAAATCAGTGTGAAACAGACCTAAACAAGTAGGAAAATGGGCAAAGTCACAGATTGCAAATGCATATATAAAGGTGCTCAACCTCACTAGTATCAACCTCACTAGTAATCTGGAAATTGCAACTAAAACAAGAAAGCACTTCATTCACATTAGAATGGCAAAAATGAAATGAAAAGTCATATACTATCCTGTGGGGAGTGGGTGTGAAGATAAATTGCTATAACCACTTTGGAAAATAATTTAGTGCTATTTGGTCAAGTTAAAAGTAAGCACACTCTAAGATCTCCCTCTCAGTGAGAAAGTGCAATTCTCTAATTCACTTGAAGTCTCACCTTCCTTTTTCTCTGTACCACAGTCCCTCTCCCCTGTCCCAGCTCACAGCACTCTCTGCATTTCTGGGGAGCGTCTGTGATTTGAGAAAACCTCTTAGATTTGACTGGCTGCCCTGGTTCTAAGATTGAAAAAAGAAAAATGGCTTATTCCAGAGTTAAATATTCTTTAAAGCCAGGGACATGAAGAGTCTTTGCCACATTCTCTTCAAAGCATCTGAGTATTTGCTCCCAAGCCCGTGGAACTGAGGAAGGAAAGGAAAGGGAAGAGTCTTCCACCGGCTGGGCTGCGATGGCGTTGAGAGCTCTGCTCCTTATCACCTCCGCACACTCTCACCCAGTTGGCCTTTCTTGAAAACAAATTTCACAACATTTGCCACCCAATAACTCAACATGTGTGTGATTTCCTGTCAGTTTAACTTCTCCAAACTTTTGTTTAACAATAACCAGAAATTCTCAGAAATAGGAGGATAGTGCAACACGGCTCTTCCTTGTCACCATCCTGTCATCTCCCTGGAGTTCCTGAAACAATACAACTGATGGCTCTTAGCAGAGGCCAGAAGTCAGGATGGGGCAGGTGGCCCTCCCTGCCTGGACCCCCTGACCTGGATCTGTCTATTTCTTTGTCCTGCCAGCCCTCACATGCCTATTATTTGATACTATTAGTGCATCCTCTTGATGAGTGACATTTCCTAATATTTTTTTCCAACAGGGCCTGTTCTATACTTAGTGGCAGCTAAAAAAAAAAAAAAAAAAAGTTGCCTGCTGACAGCTGCTGGAGGGCTGACGGGGCCAAGGAAAGGTGGTGTCCTGGGTAGAAGGCAGCCCTTCCCACCTCCAGGTTGGACTGGATTTCTAAGTGCAAATGTATATCTTATTTACTTCTTGGACTTGGAAGTCACTTCCTTGAGATAAGCAAGAAGAGCTCCTCGCTGGCTTGCCAAGTATGTGGTTCTGTGTGAAGTCTTGTAATTGAACATTGCTTATTAGCAAAATCATGCATTTGAGAGTTGAAAGGCTTGTTTTGTCCAACTTTTATTTATTTATTTATTTTTTTTTAAAAAAAATATATTTTATTGAATTTTTACAGAGAGGAAGGGAGAGGGATAGAGAGTTAGAAACATTGATGAGAGAGAAACATTGATCAGTTGCCTCTTGCACACCCCCTACTGGGGATGTGCCCAGAACCAAGGTACATGCCCTTAACTGGAATCAAACCTGGGACCTTTCAGTCTGCAGGCCGATGCTCCATCCACTGAACCAAACCGGTCAGGGCTCATTTTGTCCAACTTAAAAACCCCCCACACTCAATCATTATTAAGAGCATTAAAAAATACATATATTTTTATTCATTTCAGAGAGGAAGGGAGAGGGAGAGAGAGATAGAAACATCAATGATGAGAGAGAATCATTGATTGGCTGCCTCCTGCACACCCCTTACTGGGGATTGAGCCTGCAACCCAGGCTTGTGCCCTTGACCGGAATTGAACCTGAGACCCTTCAGTCTGCAGGCCGACACTCTATCCACGGAGCCAAACCAGCTAGGGCTCATTTTGTCCAACTTTTTGATTTTGCAGATGAGGAAAGAGGCCCAGAGACATTAAGAGTAACAGTAACAATATTTTATCTTATATAACATAACTCAAAAGCACTATTGACTCCATTTTACAGAAGAGAAAAGGGATGATCAGAGATGAGGTGACTGGCCAGGGTAGCGCAGTGCGTCAGTTGCAGAGGCTGGACTTGAAGCCAGGTTTCCTCATTCCCACTATGATGCCTTTCGATGGGCACAACACAGCTTTTGGGCTTGGGAGGGGATTTTGGAAATAGCTAGGTCAGCTGTCTGGAGCCTCACTTTGTCTATACTTGTGGATCCAATGCACTAGTAAAAAATCATACGCATTAAAAAATGAAATGCTATTTGTGTGTTCTTCATTAGTAAAGCAAATGGTATAAAATTCAAGGGGTACAAAGGGTGTAACATGAAAGAAAGTCTCCCTCACACTCCTATCCCCAGCCATCTAGTTCCCCTCCTTCAGGTATGTGCTATATTTGGGTAAACAAATGCATACATATACATATATACATTTTTAATAAGAAATGGAAACATACTTTACCTTGGACTTTACTTTGCATTTAACCTTTTTTCATGCACTTTGGATGTCAGCCCTTGTCAGCACACATAGAGCTGCTCACTTCCTTTCAGTGGCTGCAAGTATTCCATTGAATGGACGTGCCACATTTTACTCAGCCTGTCCTCTCCCAATGGACATCACGTGGCGTCCATTTGTAGACTACTGCTGGGAAGAATGCAGTATATAATATACATTTTCTTATATATGTGCTAGAACTATACAGCCTGTGGGCCAAGTTCAACCTGCCACTTGTTTTTGTTGAACATAGCTGTGCCCACTTGTTTACATATTTTCGGTGGCTGCTTTCATGCTACCACAGCAGAGTAGTGGCAATAGTGACACATGTCCAGAGACCTAAACTCCCTGCCCTGGTCCTTTAAGGAAAAAGTTTGCTTGCATTAGATCTATAGAACATTGCTGGGTCAAGGGTTTTGCATTGTACACTTGATAGTCAATGGCCCAGTTCTCTTTGCAGAAATTGTACTGCTTTATTCTCCCACTGGCAGCAGTTTTCCCTCATGATCTCACCAACATAGTTCATTGAACCTTTCCATCTTCTCCAGTCTGATGGAAAACCATGTTTTCCCTCATTTGCTTTGCATTTCTCTAGTTGGGGGAGGGTGGAGCCTACGAGGGAAAGAGAAATGAATGCAAAGTAAATTATCGGGTCTTAATTCTTAGATGTGAGCAACAGAACTTCACCCCACGAACCAAACTAATCAGAGACTCTACTGCACATGCCAGCTCGGCCGTCCAGGTCTCTCAGTCCCTCTCCTCCTTCCTGGCTGGAAAATGACTGAGCAGCACCTGCTTCCTTGCCTTGCTCTACTCATAATTCGTCACCAAGCACACTGTGAGCAGCTGCTAGGTGGGAAAGGTGAGTTCTGCTTTCAACCCTGGGGATGTGGAACTTTTATTTTGGCAAACTCCTACAGACCTACATACGAGAAGGCCAGCCTCTAACCAACGCCTGCAAGTGCTAGCCTATGGGGAGGAAGCAGAGACGAGCGGCTTTTCTTCCTCTTGGAGTTTAGGCTGTGTTGTTTTTGGAAGCACACACATGTTTGTTGTTGGAAGTGATGTGTGAGAGAGCAGAAGCTCCAGCAGTTTCCAACTAGAGTCAAGAGTCACATCTATTCCTCTCCCCAGCAGGGAGGCAAGCGCTGAGGCCAGTGAATTGAGGTCACAATTTAGCATTTGCAGGTCCTTGTTTTTCTCCTGTTTAGAATGGAGGTTGGTCCTTGATCTGGTGCTAAAAGGCTCTGGCTGTGAGCCAGGAGGCAGCTGCATCTTGAGTTTGTCAAATTTAAAGATAAATTGCTTTGAGAATAAAGCTTCATTCCAAAATGATAGCAAGGTATTAAAGTTTTGTTCTAATGAGGTTGAAGAAAGGCTCCTCAACAACTAACTAAATACTGAAAATATGGTAAGGCAGGAAGAACATTTCAATGGATAAAAATTAGATTTTTAAGTTCCCAGAGAGGAACTATTGGAAACAACTGTGCTCAGTTAATGTGGCAAATCCATTTAATGGAATAGCATAGGCTGTTAAAAGAATACAACAGATCCATATGTCCACATATAGAATCTTTGCCAAGAAATCAATAAGTGTGAGGGTCAAGGTAAGGGATAGTAAGTGTCTTACATCAGTATTTCTGGAAGCAAAGACTGTGACAGGGATTCTTGTGCTTTAGAAGCATTGCTCCCAGGAGCAGGCAAGAGAGTAAATGGAGTAGGGTGGTGTGTGTGTGTGTGTGTGTGTGTGTGTGTGTGTGGTGTGTATGGGGGGAGCTAAGCAAGGGTCGTCTCAGCGGGCATTTGCTTCAGCCTGATCCCACTGGGGGCTCTGGAGTGTGAGTTGCACCACAGTCGTCCAACCTTTTGTACCTCTGTGTTGGCTGCAAGGATTGGCCATAAGGATTCTCTGTAGAAGGGGGCAACTGTGAACTATTACTGGCCAGCCTCTCAGCCTGGGTATAGGTGCACTGGCTGTGAGGGGTCTGGGTAGACCTCCTGCAGCAGCTGCAGAAACCATGCTGGCATTTGTGTGGGGAAGGACAGATGTGTGCACGTATGCGCTTGCACATGCCTGGGAACTATCAGAGGAGAGGCTCTTATGCTGGAGTCCATGGACCCCCATGGGCGTCTCAGATAGAAGCATATTTCAATATGATTGGTTTCCTTTGCAATCCTTTGTATTTTATTTTACATATATTTTCAAGCATTATTCTAAGAGGAGCATCCATAGGTTTCTTCAGATAGCTAAGGGGTCCATGCTATACACACACGCAAATAGATACAAGAAAGTGTTAAGAGTGCTTGCCTGGGTGGGGAGGGAGAGGTGAGTACTACATGGGTAGGTCAGGAGGGGAGAGAGATTTCCTGTTCTCAGTGTATCCCTTTGTACCATTGGAATATTCTCTATGTGCATGGATTATATTTTAAAAAGATATAGAAAGAGAACATTTATTTTCAAAGTTACCTACTGCTCTGAAGAACCAGGGGAGAAAGGATGGATGGATATGAGAGAAAGTATCCCTCAAATGAACCTGATTTTTTTTCTGTTTTTCTTTTCACTCTCATTTCCTGGGCACTTTTAATACCATTTCTCCGAAGACCTGCTTTCCTCTTCAAATAGTTCCTTATCTCCCTAATGCCTGCATTTGATTTTGAAGCTGTTTTTGCCCTCTTGGATAGAAGCCTGCATAATTATCTTTCGCTAAATTTCCCCCAACTCGTAATCAGAAGATGACTAGAGTGTAAAGTCATTCCTTAACATAAATGCATATATTTGCAAAATACATTACTTTCGCCTGCATGATATTTTTTTTGTGGGCCCAAAGTATGCCTTTTAATAAAGAGAATATTTCTATATGAGAATAAATGTGGCGGATTGTTTCATGCTCAGGATTCTTTGAGGTTTTAATGAAACAGGTTTGGGGACATTTGATATCTCCTTATTCATAATCCATTTCTACAAAATCAAGATTTACTAAATTCTACCTCTTGGGATTTTAAAATGAATGTGCACTCTCCACCACTTCTGTTGCCAAGGGAGCGCACATCTGCCCCGGAAAACCTTCCTGTGGAGCGATGTCAGCAGAGATAAATGAACGAGAGTACATGCAGTTCTGTAATAATAGTGCAATTTGGCTAAAGGGTGACATCATCTTTTTGCTGTCGTATCTGCCATCCTAAGTAGCAATAAGCCCAGCCTAGCTAGAGAATGAATCATAAGGAGAGTACATTGGCACGGTGGGATTAAACATAACAAATGGAAAATAAAACTTAAAAAGGGGGCAGTTTTGCATCTGTACTGTCCATAATACATTTTTTATTATGGAAGGTTTTAATTTAATTACCACCTCATAAAGTGCCGCTGTTTTTGGATTATGTGGAACAACGCAAAGCTTCTTTCCTAATGGCTGGTTTGCTGTATATACACATGTGTATATAAATAGGAATTGATTTTAGTCTTTAAAGGGCACATTTAAATGCTGGCAGGTACAATGCCTTTGTCAGTTCAATCCACTCACTGTGATTCCACGTACCTCCCTGTGACAGTTGCAGGAGGGTTTGCTGGGTTTTATTTGGATGCAAGAGAGGAACGTTGCTGTCTTTTATGCTGATTAACTCTGGACGCAGCTTGTTTCTGAGGAGGTCAGTATGTGATGCTGCGTTGGTTCTCCAGGGGCTGCGTTAGTATTAAGTCATTGCTTTTGTTTGTTTTCTTGTTAAGTAACAGATTTATTGAGATAGAATCCACATGCAAAAATATCGCTTCTGTTAACTAATTTTAAAAATATTTTTGTTGATTTCAGAGAGGAAAGGAGAGAGAGAGGGAGGGAAACATCAATGATGAGAGAGAATCATTGATTGGCTGCCTCCTGCAGGCCCCACACTGAGAATAGAGCCTACAACCTAAGCATGTCCCCTGACCAGGAATTGAACCCACAACCTCCTGGTTCATAGGTCGACGCTCAACCACTGAGCCACAGCTAATCTTTCAGACTGTAACCAAATCCCTAGCATCTCTCTATCTTCTAATGCTCACAGGCATCAGGTGATTTTCTGCGAAGGCATTGATAATGACTATGAGGGATAAATATTGCAGATGGGACAAATAAAAAAAAAAATCAAATTTCAAAGCCAAATTAAAGAGTCATGAAAAGGAGGGAGAAGCAGAAATGAAGGAACAAGAGAATTACAGAAGTTAAATGAGCAGCTGATTATTTATTTTATAAAGAAATCTGCTGTTTGAATAAAGAACAAAGAACTTCCATTGTTGGCTCCCCACATAGCTGTGTCTTTTTGAGCAGCAAGTCCCAGGATCAAGAAACCATAAAGAACTTAGACTTTAATACGCATCCACAAAAAATTTACATGGCAGTTTCATTTCCAAAGCACATTTGCATATTATCACAGGTAAAATGATGTTTTTGCAAGCACCATTTTTAATATAGGATTTTATTTGCAGAAGCTATTTTCCTGGCCTAGGGAACAAATGGTTCATTGAAACAGAGCTTTGCTGATCTGGTTTCAAAGAATTCTATGAATTGAAAAATTATGTGGAGCAGATGGGATCAGAAGTCCCCGAACACTGAACAGGCATAACTAGTAATGAAAATGTTCTTTTGGTATAGTATTATGCTTTATGTCTAAAAAAAAATATTAGTATGCAAGGAACTTGGGCAAGAGCAGAAAAGAGGTAGAAATAATACTTTATATTTGAATACGTTTTATACTTTCCAAATGCCACCTAAATTTGTTAGCAACTTTTATTCTCATTTTACTGATGAAGAACTTGCTTCTAATGTATTAAAATTGACAGAAGATTCAACTTAAACTGGCTTAAGCAATGCAAGGTCTCTGTCTGTCTCCCTCCCTCTCTCTTTTTCTCCCTCTCTTCCTCCCTCCCTCATTTCTCCTCACAGAATTAAAAAGTCCAGGACAGGAAGTAGCTTTGTGTGCCTTAAAAGAGATGTTCAATTGATACCAGAGGGCCCAATTTCTCTTGACAGTTCCCAGCTCTGTTGTCTTAATATGTAGTTTACTTCTAACACAGGATGGTTGTTAATAGTTTTAAGTTTACACCCTCAACTCGAAATCCAGTAGAAAAAAGAGAGTACTTCTTTCTTACAGTACTAGCAAAAGTCTAGATTGTGCCTCATTGCCTCAGATCAGATCATGTATTCAACCCTGAACCAATCACTGTGGCCAGAAGGATGAGGCCCTCTTATTAGCCAGGCTGGAGACAATGACCCTTGGACTGAATGCATGGAGAAGGGTCAGGGATGGCTTTCCACAGGTAAAGGAGACATTCCAGTTCTACTGAGTATAATTGAAATATAACATTGTATAAGTTAAAATGACCTGGCTTTAGATCTCCAGTGCAGTCTGTTACATAGCGCCCATGATTCCCAGTATTTTCTATGTGAATGGTGTCCCCTAGAACTGTGCAACCTGGAGAGCAGGCTTATAGAATATTAATCTGATATTCACATGATTTTTTTTTGTAACTGTATTTTAAACTTTTTCAGGGTAAGGGTTATATTAAGATAGTTTTTGTGTCCTTATGCACAGTGTTTATTATGCAGACTTTCAATCAAAATTCAGAAGACTTACTATTTAATTGAGTTATTGAAATAGCTTTCCTGGTAAGATTATTAAATTAACTTGTACACTGTTATGGGAGAAGCTGGATACAGATTCCTTATCCATCATGGTGAGGAAGTGAAGGGGATGGAGAATCCATTTTTACAAAGCTCTCCAGGTGATTCTCTTCAGAGCATTCACAATTTTTGCCTCAAGATTTCAGCATGTAAATAAATATCAGGCAGGAGACTGATGGACATAAAACTCTTCAATGTACCACAAACAGCCAAAGAAG
Source organism: Murina feae (assembly GCA_004026665.1). Taxonomy (NCBI): domain Eukaryota; kingdom Metazoa; phylum Chordata; class Mammalia; order Chiroptera; family Vespertilionidae; genus Murina; species Murina feae. Next base: position 13,290 of record PVJC01028560.1, read on the forward strand.
TGATGTTAAAGTCAAGGCTCATTAGAAATCTTAGTGGAACAGAATACAACTATAAAAACTCAAAAAGAACATCCTATATAATAAAAGGGTAATATGCAAATTGACCCTAACAGCATAACGACTGGGGATGACTGGTCAATATGACACACACTTACCACCAGAGGACAGCTGCAGCTATCCCCTGGTGGTCATTGTGCTCCCATAGGGGGAGCTCTACTCAGCCACAAGCCAGGCTGCCAGCTGCCAGCACAGCAGTGGTGGCAGGAGCCTCTCTTACCTCAGCAGCGCTAAGAATGTCTGACTGCAGCTTAGACCTGCTCCTTGCTGGCAAGTGAACATCCTCCGAGGGCTCCTGGGCTGCCAGAGGGATGTCTGACTGCTAGCTTAGGCCCAATCCTCCGGGGACCAGGCCTAAGCCAGCAGGTGGACATCCCCTGAGGGTTCCCAGACTGCGATAGGGCACAGGCTGGGCTGATGGACACCCCACCTCCCCGAGTGCACAAATTTTTGTGCACCGGGCCTCTAGTAATAAATAAGAACTAAAATGGAAGAGACAGACTTTGGTTAAATCATGATGTTTTAGTTATCTATAGCTGAATAACAAATCTCTTCCAAACTGGGTGACTTAAAATGACAAGTATTTATTATTTCTCATGATTACATGAGGTGCTGTAACTTCAGTCACTCATGCAACTGCATTTAGCTGGGAGCTTGGCTGGGGCTACACTAAGATTGCCTCATGTCAAAAGCCTCTCTCCGTGTATATCTCTTTGTCCATCTTTACAGCAAGATGTCTGGTTTTCAAGGGGAGGAAGCAGAAGCTGCCAGTTCTCTTAACTGGGCTTAGAATTCTGTCTCAGGACAACACTGCTGCTACATATATTGGACAAGGTAAGTGACAAGGCCAGCCAGGTTTAGGGGAGGGGGGGATGAAGGGAAATAGACTCCACCTCTCAGTGTGAGGAGAGCATACAGGGAGTGGAGGAGTTGTTGGTGACCATATTTGGGTGCTGTCTTTGACAGATATTCATAGTTATATCTGGTACACACATTAAGAAGTGGCCATACATTTGGACCACATAAACCTAAGCCCCCAAACAACAGGATCCATACAGTGAAATGCTATGCAGCAACATAGAGGAATAAAATACCTATACATTCTAAAACATGGATGCTCCTCAAAAACATCAAGCTTAGTGAGAGAAGCCAGACACAAAGGACCACGTACTATATGATTCCATTCACATTACGTGTCCAGACAAGGCAACTCTAAGGAGACAAAAAGTAAATTAGTGATCATCTGGGGCTGGTGGTAGGAATGGGGATTGACTGTAAATGGGCATGAGAAATCTTATTTGGGTGATAAAAATGCTCTGCAACTAGGTTATGGTGATGGTGACACAATTCAGTAAATTTGCTAAAAATCATTGAATTGTACACTTAGGAGGAGTAAACCTCATGGTATAGAAATTATATTTAAATAAAATAGAAGAAAGTACAAGATGGTGGCTTTAATTAAAGAGACATGTTTCCAAAGGCATTGCATAATTCAACACTTCACAACTTTAGGCTAATTTATCCATTGAAATAATTATAAAGTGGAGGAGCTATATTCTCAAGTGTAAAATCCCACACCTATCATGGCCTCTTTTTTTGGTTAGAATACCTTTCTTTTTTATTTTTAATTTCTTAATTTTTAAATTTTTTTATTGACTAAGTTATTACATATGTGCCTTATCCCCACATTACCCCTCATCGCCCCACTTATGCCCTCACCCCCCTGTTGTCTGTGTCCATTGGTTAGGCCTATATGCTTGCATATAAGTCCTTTGGTTGATCTCTCCTCCTTACCCCCACCCTCCCCTACCTTCCCTCTGAGGTTTGATGGTCTGATTGATGCTTCTCTGTTTCTAGATCTGTTTTTGTTCATCAGTTTATGTTGTTCATTATATTCCATAAATGAGTGAGATCATGTGAAATTTATCTTTCTCTGACTGGTTTATTTCACTTAGCATAATGCTCTCCAGTTTCATCCATGCTGTTGCAAGTGGTAATAACTCCTTTTTTACCACACCATAGTATTCCATTGTATAGATGTACTGCAGTTTTTGCTCATCTGCTGATGGGCACTTAGGCTGTTTCCAAATCTTAGCTATGGTGAATTGTGCTGCTATGGACATAGGGATGCATATATCCTTTCTGATTGGTGTTTCTAGTTTCTTGGGATATATTCCTAGAAGTGAGATCACTGGGTCAAAGGGGAGTTCCAGTTTTAGTTTTTCGAGGAAACTTCATACTGTTCTCCACAGTGGCTGCACCAGTTTACATTCCCACTGGCAGTGCAAGAGGGTTCCTTTTTCTCCACATTCTCACCAGCACTTGTCGTTTGTTGATTTGTTGATGATAGCCAATGGTATCTCATTGTCATTTTGATTCACATCTCTTGGATGATTAGTGACTTTGGACATGTTTTCCTATGTCTTTTGGCCTTTCTTCTGTCTTCTTTCGAAAAGTACCTATTTAGGTCTGTTACCCATTTTTTGATTGGGTTGTTTATCTTCCTTTTGTAAAGTTGTATGAGTTTCCTGTAAATGTTGGAGATTAAACCTTTATCAGTGATAACATTTGCAAATATGTTCTCCCATGCCGTGGGCTTTCTTGTTTTGTTCATGGCCTATTTTTGCTTTAACTGTTTATTTTGTTTTCTTAGTCTAATATATCCTTTACACAGTACTTTCTCCTAATTTAACAATAGGGTATATTGAGGTTAGTAGCTGGACTTCATTCATTGCTTTTTATCACATCTAACTTCTAGTCCAAAGCTACTGATTTTTCAGTAGTAGAGTCATCACTTAAATGACACCTGGATGATACTGTTATAGACTATTCAAACAATTTTCATTCTTAACAACTGTCAAATTTAAAATGAGTACAATGGCTACTAAAATCACTGGTGGGAGTCTCGATGTACATAATGGATAAAGGAGCCTGCTGATCAAAGGGTGCAGGTATTTCTGTTAACCAGGTAGGTGACACTTTCCTATGGCATTAACAGAAACACAGTTTGCAAGTCATTCAGCTTGCCCATCTTGACATTTTTCTTTCTTTCTTTTTTTTTTTAAATTAACTCAAACATTTTTTATTTTTTATTTTTATTTTTTTTTTATTTCATTGCTTAAAGTATTACAACGACATTTTTCAAATTTGACAAATTTTCACATTTAAGGAGATTCATATAGTTTTAAATTTTGCTTGAAACTGAGGCTTTATTATTATGTGTGTATTGCACTACTTGCAATAATTCACATTCACATGAGATGCAGATATTTATTATAGTTGGTGATGGTGAGACTTGCCAACCTGGCCTTTCCCTCACTCTCCCCATGTTACTGAGACAGGAAAACATCAATGTTCAGCACATGCATTTTAGATGGCTCATGAGTCCTTCCTGTTTACTTCCTATTCAATTTCTAGGGCGTTTGTATTCCATGAATTTGCATTAAGTTTCAAGTTAGACTCAAGAATTCTAAATACCAAGTGAAATTTTGTCCAATCCATTCAGCCTCTGGAGCTTGAAACTCCAAAATTGGCTTAGGTTATCTTCAAGGATTTATGACCTGGGTGGAATTTGAGGTTTATAAAAGGGCCCAGCCAGAGTTGCTTTAGTTTGGGATTTCAAAAGAAGTGTTTTGCGCATTACTTTGTAAACACATTGAGCAAGTTATCATCATCTGCTGGATTTATGTCCTGCTCTCCCTAAATGAGTGGACTACCTACTTGGGTCTTCATTTCTTCATTGATATCATGGGTGGAACTGTGTGTCCCCAAATTTATATGTTGAAATTCTGACTCCCAGTATGTCAGAATGTGACCTCATTTCGAGATTGGGTATTACAGAGGTAATCAAGTTAAAATGAAATAAATAGGGTGGGTCCTAACCCAATATGACCAGTGTCATTATAAAAAGGGGAAATTTGGACACAAGGATATGCACACTGAGAGAACGCTGTGTGAACATCAGGGCAGAGATCAGGTTGATGTGTCTACAAGTCAAGGAATGCCAGAAGTGGCCTGCAAACCATCAGGAGCCAGGGAGAGGCCAAGATAGCTTCTTCTTCATAGCTAGCAAAGGGAACCAACTCTGCTGACACCTCAGTCTCAGACTTCAAACCTCTGGATCTGTGACATGATAAACTTCTCTTGTTTAAGCCCCTCTGTGTGTGGTACTTTGTTGTAACAGTCCTAGCAGACAAATACAATTGTTAAAATAAGAAGACAGACAGATGGCATTTGTTTGGAATTTTGACCAAATGATCATAATGTATTACATTGGTGGATTTTCATAAGAACTCAGAAAACTAGGCATAAATTTCATTGTATATATAAGTTAATGAAGACTGAGATACTTGAACAATATTACACAACTCCTTTCCTTAGTTGACATTGGGGCAAAGAAGTCTAGTCCTCTAGTGTTTGTTACTGGCAGGGTTTTGGAATCAAAGGCAAGATTAACAGAGATGATCTAATCTACATTATTAGGAATTGAATTAGATAATAACAAGAGCTATTGTTTATTAATCTCTATGTGTCAGGCACTGTTTCAGACTTTACCAAATTAAGCCATTTATTTTTTATAGGAACTCTATGAAATAAATGCTATGATTTTTCTCATTCCATAGGAAAGAAAAGCAACACAGAGATTATATAACTAAAGAAGTGTTTACAGCTATGTGAATGAGTTCCTAGGAGGGAGGTGGAGATTGTCCAATTTCTTTCTCTGGTAATTTTATTTTAGCTTATTTTTATCTGTAATACAGACATTCTATATTAATTGTGAGGAAATAATTCATGAGACTTTACCACAATACCAGATAAATTATTCTACCGTTTCTACACTGCCTTCCAGACTTTTTCATTTGCATAAATAATCTCTTCCTAAGGTAATAATAACATGTATAAAATTGATATTCTGCTTTCTTTCCACTTAATGTCATACAGAAGCCTTTTTCTTGTCATAATGTAGTATCTGCTGTGATCATTTTTAAAAAATATATTTTATTGATTTCTTACAGAGAGGAAGGGAGAAGGATAGAGAGTTAGAAACATCGATGAGAGAAACATCCATCAGCTGCCGCCTGCACACTCCCCACTGGGGATGTGCCCGCAACCAAGGTACATGCCCTTGACCGGAATCGAACCCGGGACCCTTTAGTCTGCAGGCCGATGCTCTATCCACTGAGCCAAACCAGTTAAGGCTGCTGTAATCATTTTAATAAATAGTTCAGAAGAGCACTCCATTAAGCTTTAGAGGTTCTTCTTTTAGGGAGAATTGAAGAGTAACTTGGCAAAACTTAAGAAAAAGGTTAACATGACTCTTCAGGTTACCTACAATATCATATTTTTGTGCTTTGGTGCTTAATTAGCAAACTTCCATGATATTTGTAGAAAGCTGTGCCAGTTACCTTTTTTGTTGTTCCAGTTACTATTGCTACATAACCTATCACTCCAAACTTGCTGTAAAATAGCAATCATTTAATTATGTGAATGGATACTACAGGAAGGAAATTCAGAAAGGGGATAGTCAACAGAGTGGGAACACCTTAGTTCTGTTCCATGGTGTCTGGGACTTCAGCGGGGAAGATTTGGAGTTGGAGCTCAGCTTGGTGAAAGTCTGAAACTACCCACATGCCTATGGGTTGATGCTCACTTTGGCCGAGATCTCAGCTGGAACCTCAGCTGGAACATCTAGAGCTGGCTTCCTCATACTTGGACTTCTCCAAAGACTAGTGGCTGAGTGCCAAGAGCAAGCATCCCAACAGAACCAGGCAGAAGCTGTGAACCTTTTATGAACTTGTCTTGGAAGTACGTAGTGTTAGTTCTACCATTAGTCATAAGTCCTAATAGAGATCAAGGGAGGGAACCTAGACCCCCCACATCTTGAGGTGAGGAGACTTAAAATTACATCGAGGGCATGTAGAATGGGAGCTATCATTGTGGTTAGTTTTGAAAAATAAAATCTGCCATAAGGTCCTTGAAGTAAAGCCCTCCATTTATTTGTTGTGACTGCTCTCAGTTTGCTTTCATAGTTCTTGGGCCAAAAGTAGGTTTACAGTTGTGAGTACACAAAACACAGAGTTGAATCTTATATTATTATTTATTAATTACTGTATTATTTTCCTATGCACAATGTACACCTACTTTTTTGGTTGACACTGGGACAAAGAAGTCTAGACCTCTAGTGTTTATTACTGGCAGGGTACACCTACTTTTGCCACATCCTGTATATTTGAAAATATAACTATACTTCTCTTTTATCTAGATTAAAAAATCATGGTCTTTTTTTTGAGATACATTTTTCCCTTAGTAAATGGGTGCTGAACAAAAAAACTAATCCTGGTTTCATCAACAACTTTATGACCTTGAACTAGTGACTCTTCTCAACTTCAGTTTCTTCAACTGCAATATCAGAACCTACTTCACAGGGCTGTTAAAAGAGTTAAGTACATTAATGCAAGTAAAGCAATTAGTATCATGTCTGGTTCATAGTGAGCACTCCATGAACAATAACTGCTATTGTTGTCATCGTTGTGGTCAAGGCATGGATGGCCTATATCATTTTCCCCTCCAAAGCCTTGACCTAGTGCTTTGAGAGAAAAAAAAAAATCTCGATATTACATTGTTTTAAAATTTCAAATAACCTCAAAGGAAGATATGAGATAATAAAAATCTGATTAAAAATGGTGGCAGAATGAATTTAATGAGCTTGAAGAATAGAATGTTGAATTAGTGTCATGAGGTTCTTGCAAAACACAAATGGAAAGGAAGTCCAGTGAATCTTAAATTGAGAAAATGGGGCCTTTGAAGAGTTGATTGTATGTTGGAATCCCCAGTGGTATCACCTGGGGTCCATGTTTTTGTTTCTTCTCCCACCTCTTGGCTCAGGCATGTCTAGCCCTCTTTCCATAACTCTTTGCATGTCCTTGTACTCGTAGGCTGGGTTCCCTAGTCTTCCAGGGCCATCTGTACTTTATATTCTATATCGTTTTGCAACAAACCACTGCATTTTCCAGGTTTTACAAGGATTTGAATCCCACTGAGGACATTTATCATGATTTTTTATAGGTCTATTAAGGACCGGGAGTATGGAGGGAAAGGTTCAGATTGTAGAGCATTTAATAGCCTGTACCTCTTCTTCATCTTTCTTTTTACCTCCTAAAAATCTGAATTCTAGATACCAAGCCCTTCCAGACTTGTTTGCCCCCTAGAGAGATGATCCAACTTATCATATAGAGAGAATAAGTAAGAAAAAAATGTAAACAGAGAGAGAATTTGGGAGAATTAAAACAAAATATTTGCCTATATGAAGTTCAGTGCTCTTTTTTAACCATGGAAACGCAGTTTGATTGGAGTATGCTGAAATATATTTTATATGCATTATTCAATTTCATCCTGAGATCAGCACTATGCAGATGAGGAAACTAAAACTCAGTGAAGTAAAGTAGACAAAGCTATTTGAAACCATGATGTCTAACTACAGAAACTTCACCTTTAAATATTATTCTGTTCTATGTTATTGCTAACTCTATATGGTTTTCCCACTACTGGGTGAAGAATTTTTCAAACTCAAATGGTTTAAGGAAGAGTTGTATGTCTTCTCTGATCTTCAGGAGTGCTTTTTACCTTTTAGGGGAGGTTCTATGATCCCTTATTGGTAAATTGGCGCTCTTCCAATTTTGTCTTTTTAAAGTGCTTTTTATATATGTACTTAAAACATTTTAATAGAGAAATCACCAATGTGCAAGAGTTACAAATGAATCATTAAACTGTAAAAGATGTTCAATAGGAAAATAAGGCCTCCCTAGTTTTTTTAGCAATTATTTTATCATATTTCTGATTAATGATTTCATTTTGGCCATTTTAGTGTTCAGTGGTCTTCATTTGTTAGTGTTGATTGTAGAATTCCATGCCTCATTGGAATCTGACTCTTTTTGACCAAGAAATGTGAATTAAAATCAATAGAAATATCATTAGCATCCTAATATCATGAAAGATAGTATAACCATTTCTCATACATTCAGTTTATTAAAACTTGCTAACGTGTGAAATATGTAGGACAAGTAATGATGTTTTAATCTTTCACCAAGGTAACAATTGAAAGCTGATTGATTCCATTCAGTAATTATAAAAGCAGAATGATGGAAGATTGTAATCAAGTAGGATTCATTCTACTTTATACTCCTCCATGCAAGATAAAACTCTAATTTGCATCATCTCTTTCATCAGAAAAGAAATCAAACTTCTATTTGCTTCACTAAATCCAGGAGATAGATAATAGCCTTTCCTGACTCTGGAAGGGATGGCAAGGTGGCCACTGCCTACTAATGTAAGAGAAGAGGGGACAATCCTTTAAGACTAGGTGGTCTCTGTGAGAAGGACCAACTCAGGATCTAAGTATTCAAACTATAACATTCCTCCAACTTTTGCATTACCTACCTATACTGAGTGAGGTAGGGGCTTGTCTATTACAGTCCTGCTCTGTGTAACTCCCTATTTTAAACAAAAGTTTTTATTGATTTTAGAGAGGTAGTATGAGATAGAGAGATAGAAACATTGATGCTCAGCTGCTGCCTGCATGCTCCCAACTAGAAAAAACTTTCTAACAAGGCAAGCAAGTTCTTATGCAGGTCAGGCTCCTTAAGAGAAAGACATGGAAACAACCTAAGAACCTAAGTGTCCAATGGTGGATGAATGGATAAAAAAAAAGTTGTGGTGTATATATTATTTATATATAAACTGAGGCCCAGTACACAAAATTCAGCCCAGCCTGTACCCTCTCTAATCCAGGACCCCTCGAGGGATGTCTGACTGCTGGGTTAGGCCCTGGGGATCGGGCCTAAACCGGCAGTTGAACATCCATCTCACAATCCTGGACTGCTGGCTCCTAATCACTTACCTGCCTGCCTGCCTGGTTGCCCCTAACTTCTACCCCCTGTCGGCCAGATTGCCCCTCACTGCCGCTGTGCCTGCTTGATTGCCCCTAACTGCCCCTTCCCTTCTGGCTTGATTGCTCCTAACCGCACCCCCCACTGGCCTGGTCACCCCTTACTGCCCCCCCTGCCAGCCTGGTTGCTCCTTACTGACCCCCTACCGGCCTGGTAGCCCCCA
>PVJC01028561.1:0-22489 GCA_004026665.1 Murina feae
GAAAGTTTCCTTTTGATATTGGTGAATTTTCCAGATTCCAGTGAATATAATAGCAGATTATAAAAGAAAACCCCTTTTTCCAGTGATAATGGGAAAACCTAGTATGACTATGACAACTTAATACCTAAAATTTACTATTTACTAAATGCTAAACATGGTTCTAAAAGTTTAAAGGTATTACTTAATTTACATGATAGTGTATGAATATTATTATCACCATATTATAACTGATAAAATTGAGACTCAATGAGGTTCATAGGCAGAAAAAACTTCAGAAACACTACTCAAATCCAGGTGTTCTCACTCTATATTCTTAACCACTAGAAACAAGTTAGAGAGTTAATGCAGAGATATAAACTTTACAAGGAAAAGACTGTTTGGAGATGAATGAACAGGGATTTTTGAAACTGAAAGACTAGAGAATTAAAAGGGTCTTTGTTGTTTGTTTTGGTAGAAGTTGGAGTTGTATTGGGACTGGGAGTAGACTGAAGAGATGTTTTAAAATATTTAAACACCTAATAAATTAAAGAAGGATGTGTCTTGTGCAAAATAATATAATTTACTGCCCCTATGAATTAATAATTACATTCCAAGTACTGAGTTAAAATAGATGTTGACATAGAATCTTGCCTATTTGTCCAATTATATAGGTAACGTTAGGTTAGATCAACATTTTTTTCTAACATGACATGCTTTCATAATAGAACCTCACTCGTATTTCAATCATTTTCCTTTTGCTTCAAAATAACACACATACTCATATAAAAATGTGTATGTAAAAATGCATACATGTATATGACAAAGCCTACCAAGCCAGAATGGGCAAATATAGTGATTAAATGTCAATCCAACAATACAAAAACTATGGGTTTAATGAAAACATCTAAGAGCTTCTGAGCATGTAACCTAGTACAGGAAGAGTATGCAACAAGTTTATTAAAACAATGAAAAGGGGTTATAAATTCTAAAATAAGTTAACTATGAATTCCATTATCTTTGCACCTAAAGTCCCAGTACTCATTAGTGTCAGAAGCACAAATTGTTGAGAGCTGCTACACAATCCTATTGGGTTTTAATAAATGTTGCATTCCAGATAGGTAATTGGGAAAGGAAGGGGATTATGAAAGAAGACATTAAGTGCCCTTTGCTTAGGTTTCCAAGCCTGACTGAATGCAGAATTGGATGTGGGAGCACCATCGGTAAACTGGGGCACACAGAAATGAGCTCAGTGTTTATAATTCAAGCTATTTGCCAACTCCATGTGAAGGCAAAAGCAAGAATGATGGCAATGGTGACAGTGACAGAGAGAGAATGCATGAATAAGTGAATGAATTTTAAACAGAAGAAAAAATGCCACCCTATTTAATGATAAGTATACAGTATGCCATGGACTGACTTTAGGGCGAGAGATCTAAATCTGTCAGTCTCACAGTGGAGTCTTGGTTTTAGTGTTTCTCTGCTATTCTGGAAATCTAATGACGCTCAATATGATCTTCATTTCAGTATATATTGATATTGCACAATGTGATCCTTAAATACAAAATAAATACTTCATTTTCTGTGAAACTTATGTAATAGGTATTACCCATTTTAAGGATGGAATAATTTGATATATTGAGCATTTCTAAGGAAAACATTTAAAACATGTAGGTAAATATAATACCAATCACAGCTCTATCAAATTTGTGCATTTTTCACTCCCACTCAACTTTCTTCCACTTCCAAAAAAAATCTTTGTCTTAGATTTGCAGTTTAATGTGCCGAAGAATGCTTTAACACTTTTAAATTATTCTGTAAAGAAACATAAATAATATGCCATTGTTTCCCCTGACACTACTCTTATGTAAATTATATTATACTGCACATAATCCTTCTACAATAGATTTTTCATTCAATAGTTTCTTTTTGACACTGATCCATGTTAACATTTAGCTAACATTCATTGACTTGCTTAATGGCACCAGTTTATATAAATACTAGAGGCCCGGTGCACAGAACTCATTTACAGGGTGTGGGGCGGGGGAGAGTTCCCTCAGCACGGCCTGCACCCTCCTCTTGCAATCCAGGACCCCTCAAAGGATGTCCAACTGCCAGTTTAGGCTGAATCCAGGACTGCTGGCTCCTAATTTCTCACCTGCCTGCCTGCCTGATTGCCCCTAACCACTCGGTCTGCCTGCCTGATTGCCCCTAACCACCTCTGTCTCAGCCCCTGCCACCGCAGCTTCATCAAGGACGTGTGGAATAACCTCTGGAAGGTCATTTGTCCATCTGGTCTAATTAGCATATTATGCTTTTTTATTATAGACGCTACAGTTTATTGTTCTGTGGATGAATACTGGGTTTTATGTTCAATCTTTTACCATTGCAAGCAATGCTACAATGCATAGTCATCCTATGCAAGTTTCTTTATAAGGGTATGTTCCTCTGGGTTTAGGTAAATAGTCTTCTGTGTGTCTCTAGAAAAGCTGTTGGTGCTACAAGTTATCAGTTTAGTCAAATTGACAACAGTTTATTTTATGGTTGTGCTATCTGTAGCTCTTTTAAAAAGTCTCTGCTAGAATAAAATATTCTAAATATTTCACAGGTTTTTACCGGTAAGTTAAGTACATTTTCCCTTACGGGTATACAACTGTCTCAGAGGAATGATTTATTGTGCAGTCCATTCCTTCTAATTATGACACCACTTGTGTCATATGTGACTCTGTTTTCTGCATTGGTCCGTTTACCTGTGTGGATAGCATGCTATTTCAGTCACTGTCGGAAGCCTTAATATCTAGTGGGCTTAGCATCAATACTTCCATTCAACTTCTTTTGTAAGAGTATCTTCATTATTCTTGATCCTTTGGACTGCTATATAATCTGAAGAGTCAATGGGGAATTCCAAAATAAAACATTTTAGGATTTTAGTTTTTATAAATCAATTTCCAGATAATTGACATTCATAATATTTTAATTTTATATGGAAGGTGTCCATTAATTCAAGAAGTTTTTGTTCTATAAGTAAAATTTTCTCCATGTAGGTTTTGCATATATTTATCTTTAAGTACCTATTTTTGTTTGTTCTTATCAATGCTATTTATTTCAATTTCCTTTAATTACAAGTTCTAATCAGTTGTTGCTGAAGTACAGAAGAATAATTTTTATATATTCACTTACAAAAACATTGTTGAACTTCTACTGATCTAATAATATACTTGTTAGACTCTTGGATTTTTATAGCAATTATAAACTTAGTAAACAATTAAGGTTGTCAATTAAAGGATTTTTCCCTCAACACTTACTTATATTTCTTCTTCTGTTGAAATAAAATAGTGTTGAATTGGAACATCCTTGTCCTGATTCTAATTTAATTATACAGTAGTACAAAATCTTACAGTCTAAGATAAATATCTGATAAAATAAAAAGACTAATATGCTGTTTCCTGTCGTCCAGTCATCCGTTCAATTAAAGCTTAACATTCTAATGATATGCTAAGGCCTCTCACTATGATGAGTACTGACCACCAGGGGGCAGACACGCAATGCAGGAGCTGCCCCCTAGTGGTCAGTGAGTTCCCACATGAGAAATGCTGCTCAGCCAGAAGCCAGGCTCTCTGTTGGTGAACTTCTGCCTCTGTGGCAGCACTAAGGATGTCTGACTGCCAGGGAGTGGGCCTAAGCCATCAGTTGGACATCCCCCGAAGGCTCCTGGACTGGGAGAGGGCACAGGCCAGGCTGAGGGACTCCCCCCAACCCTGAGTGCACGATTTTCATTCACCAAGCCTCTAGTTAGAATTATATTTTTCACTTAATATTTTATTAAAATAAACTTTGTTTTAAAAATTGTGTTAATTATATTTTGTGCTAGTCAAACTGCATTTCCTTTATATTGACTGCGATAATGCATAATCTCAAAGGGCACACTTCCTTTAAAATAACATTTTTTATTGGAAGATAATTACTGCTTCAATTAAAATAGATCTCAGTATTCAAGGTTTCATAAATTTTTAGGAAGCTTCTGAAAGTCAGAAGCATTCAAAGTGAGAATAACTTGTGCTTGAAAGTAACTTTAGTATGCCTGTAGATGTTTATCCTATATAATAAGAGAAGGATATGCTAATTATCCCAGATATGCTAATTAGTCACAACCAGGTATGATAATTACTCATGACTGGTATGCAAGTTGACCATCACTCAAACACACAAGATGGCCACCCCCATGTGGTCAAAGATGGCCACCATAAGATGGCTGGCTGGGGAGGGCAGTTGTGGGCGACCGGATCAGCAGGGGAGGGTAGTTGGGGGTGTCCAGGCCTGCAAGGGAGGGCAGTTGGAGGCAACCAGGCCAGCAGAGGAAAAGTTAGGCATCCATCAGGCTGGCAGGGGAGCAGTTAGGGGTTACCAGGCTGCCAGGCAGAAGCGGTTAGGGCCAATCGGGTAGGCACGTGGGTGAGTAGTTGGGAGCCAGCAGTCCTGGATTGTGAGAGAGATGTCTTACTGCCCATTTAGACCCAATCCCACAGGGGTCCCAGATTGGAGAAGGTTTGGGGTGGGCTGAAGGATACCCCTCCCCCTGAAAGAATATAAAAACTTTAAAAAAGGGGTGCCTGCTCAGACCCCCTCTTTGGGGCCCATGGCATGGGAATGTGACCTTTCTAACTGTTCCAGGAGATAGCCCTGGGCAGGAACAGACAACCCAGTTCTGAGAAAAGGGCTTACCAGAAGTTTTACTGATGTCCTTGATGTTCTGCTGATCCTCCCTGTTTGTTGACCAAAGTTCTTTGTGTACCCTCGCTTATCTGGAAAGCCCCTGACCTCCTCCCTATTTAGTAGTTGTTGCCTTTATAAGCTTGTAAGACTTGCTGTTCAGGGCTTGACTTCTCTCTGCTCCTGCGAGAGCTAGAGGTGAGCCCCAGCATGCTGGAATAAAATCCTCTTGCTGTTGCATCAAGTGCATCTCCTATGGGTGATTGGGGTCGCCGTCGCCTCCAGTGGCAAGGGGGGGGGTCCTAGCCAGGATCTTTCATTTGGTGCGCCGGCCGGGAATTGACGGCCACCCCCTCATCCGCGGAGCCGACCTTGGAGGTAAGGAAGGGGTACCCCAAAGTGTCTGTTTTGTGCCAGTGAAGTGTCTGTCTTATGTCAGTTCAGTCTGGTGTGCGTGCTTCTGGTTTCGCAGCCACTCAGCAGCTCGTGAGAGCGACCGAGCAGTGGTCGGTAGACATGCCCACAGTACCACAGGCTGAAATCCTGGGGGACGGCCCTGGAGGGGATGAGGACCAGGGACGCCTGGTTGCCTCCTACTGTAAGGGTGCTGATCGAGTCCGGTTCGAGTCTGGGTTACGGGGATCACGCCCATCTGATTCTGTTGCAGGTTTGTGGAGGACCAAGTGTGGTAAGTGAGTTGCTGTTTGCTTGTGTGTGGGACTGGCCAATCTGCTACGGAGGAGGGGGACTGGATGCAGTCTTAACTCCTCTGGTAGGTTCTCACCAAGATGTTGGTCAAGAAATCTGTTCTGGGGTGTGGGTGCCAGGAGTGCCCCCATGCCCATCTGGGGAGTTGGGCATTGTTTCGTTTACTGCTCAGCTCCAGTTGGGCTAGTCTACTGAGAGAATGTGAGTATGGGTGTTTGTCTGTCTTTGCATAATTATCTGCTCATTAACTGGTCTGTATAAAGCAAAAGCTGCTCTGTGCCTTCTGGCTGTACAAATGTGAGTGTTTTGTTATCTCTTTCTAATGTCTGTTTAGAGGTGGGATGGACGCCCTGTGGCGGAGCACAAAAGGTCTCTCGCAGCTGTGAGAATTTTTTTTTCTCTCAGAGTCTTTTGCCTCTGTCAGAGAGGAGGTCTATTTTATTAATGGGAATGTCTGTCTATGTTTGTATAAGTAAAGATTTCGGTTTTGCTCTAATTTGTAAATTTGCTGTATTAAATTAGAATTTTGAAGTTCTAAGGCTAAAACAAAGGCTGGCTAGGTTCCAAGATAACTATTTGCCTAGCAAATCAACAAAGTGGTAAATTTCAAGAACTTGTTATTTATGGTTTTCTTATATCTTTCGGTGGCTCCGCTGGGCGGAGAAATACATATGGGCCCTGTCCTTGCCTGTGAACGTTATTATTAACTGTCTATAGACCCTGTTAACCCTGGTTTGTGTCTCGTATAGCCTGTTGTCTTTGTTTGATTTGCCGTTTTCAGTCATTTATTAGGATCCTCATAGAGGACATAACCTGGTCTCTCCCTTCCTCCGTCATCCTGTTGTGACAGCATCTGTAACTGGATTAAAGATCTTTTCTTTCAGCAGGCCCTCCAGGCTTTCAGTCTGCAAAAAAGTCTCCCTGTACCTGGTCAACTAAAAGTCATTTTTCTCCACAGGTCGGACCTTATATAACATAATAGACCCGGTAGGCAGTCATGAGGTTGACAGACCCCACGTCTGGCCAGCCAACCTGAAATGTGGGCCACTCCCTTTACCCGGAATATCACTGTAAATCAAAAGCATTAACATCACATCCGTAGTCTCCAGCTCTCTTCTTGAAGTCCTGAAAATTCATAAGAAAACATTGCAGCGGGGAGCACATAGAAGCAGACGACAAACACCAAGACAAAAAAGACCAAGGCAGACACTTCCTGTGCAACCAAAAGTTGCACCTGACAGAAGCCGGGACCACCATCGTGGCCCACGACCGGAGTCTGGAGGTTATGTTGCGTCCAGCCCTCCGTTTGACTCCCCAGACTGAGATCTCAACCTAGGCGCCTCCAGACATACCTGCAGGATTCCTCAATAAATCCTCACTGCTCACCCGGCAATGCTGAAAAAGAGGGGAGAGCCTCCAGCCCCACCTGAGGGGTATCTCTCACCCCCACTGGGGAGAGCCTCCAGCCTCAGGTAAAAGGTACCTCTCACCCCCATTGGAGAGAGCCTCCAGCCCCACCTGAGTGGTACCTCTCACCCCCACTGGGGAGAGCCTCCAGCCTCAGGTAGGGGGTACCTCTCACCCCTGCCGGGGATCCCCGACGAGCCCCCAAATGTTGTGGGGGAATTTTGTGCACCGGGCTTCTAGTATAACCATAAAAATGTAAAATGATACATACAACATTAATAATAATAGTTACTTCAAATAATCTTTATAGTAAGAAAATAAGAACTTATGTATATTATTAACTTTATACTTTTGAATTGTTTCACTTGCAAAAATAAGCAAGAACTTCCCTAGCTGGTTTGGTTCAGTGGATAGAGCATCAGTCTGGGGACTGAAGCGTCCCAGGTTCGATTCCAGGCAAGGGCATGTACCTTGGTTGCCAGCACATCTCCACTAGGAGGTGTGCAGGAGGCAGCTAATCGATGCTTCTCTCTCATCAATGTCTCTAACTTTCTATTCCTCTCCCTTCCTCCCTGTAAAAAAATCAATAAAATATATTTTAAAAGAATAAGCAAGAATTACTCACCAATTTAAAACAATAAATGAAATAAAACAAATAAATAATAATAGTTATTAACCAGACCATTAATAAGATGTTATAGAATACCTTTATGCATTCTGTGCATGATTGGAATAGTGTATCTCTCCTTTCAACTGTGGGATCATATGACTCAAAACAGACAACAGTGATCTCTGTTTTATTTGCTGAACTCACTTTAATTTCCACATCTGGATTGAGGTTTGTTGAGCTCTAGAGGGTTTGTTTGTACTGAAATCTTATTTTTGAGCTGTACATAGTAAATGAGAAAGGTCATATCAAAAGATACAGTCAGCCCTGGCCTATGTGGCTATGTGGGTTGAGCATTGTCCCAAGCACTGAAAAGTCACTGGTTCAATTCCTGGTGAGAGCACATGCCTAAGTTACAGGTTCAGTCCCTGGTTGGGATGTGTAGAAGGAGCAGCCAATAGGTGTTTCTCATATTGATGTTTTTCTCTCACCGTCTCCCTCCCACTCTCTCTAAAAATCAATAAAAACATATTTAAAAAAATAATACAGTCAGCCCTGTCCAGTGAGGCTCAGATAGTTAGAGTGTCTTCACATGCTACAAAGCGTGGTAGATTGGATTCCCTGTCGAGACACATACCCAGGTTGCAAGTTTGATCTGGGTCAGGATGCATATAGGGGAGGCAACAGATAGATGTTTCTCTCTCATATCGATGTTCTTCTCTCTCTCTCTCTTCTCCTCTTTCTCTAAAATCAATGAAAATGTGTCCTCAGATGAGGATTAAAAAAAAAGAAAAAAAAACGTAGTAATATGGAGAACATCTAATGCCTCAGGTGGAAACCCAGAAGCAGGAAGTTCAGAGGAATTAAACATTAAACTCCACATTGTAAGAATTGTGCATTTGTCCTTCTGTAAGAAGACAAAAATGAATAAGTAAATGACTTCTAAGTGAGACACTTTGGGACAGTATTTAAGTTAACTGCAACTAAGTAATTAATGACATTTTTAATTTAAAAATTCTAAACTTAAACATGTTGATATTTTATTGAAACTTTTAAAATGTTCTATATAAACTTAGATGTAAACTATTATGATTATTTATTCTTTTATTAATAAAACATTTTTGAGCAAATTCTAAATGTCAAATATTAATTACTCTAGGTATAAGAAAATCAAAGCTGAAAATACATTCTTTACCTAGAGGAACTTTTTATAAATGTATTCCCTGATTTTTTCTGATAATTTTCTTCATTAGAATTGTTCAATACTATTTTGTTTGGTATCTGAAAGCATCTAAAAATGTACTTGTTTTCTATAAATGATGCACTTCTATTGTGTTCCATGGAGTCACCCCTCAGGCCAAACACTGTTATTTGTGATATCATTTGCCTTTCGGCTTTCTGATGAACTTTAGTATTTATTTTGTATTATTTTCTTAGAAATAAGATGTTTGGAGATTGATGTAAAAATGACAGGAATGTTTTATAAAGATACTCATTTAGTGGAAGATGTAGAGATCTGAGACTTAAAATTGCTGTGTATATTTATTCAGAGATCACCAAATTGATGTGTTTGTGTTAATTGCATAGTCATAATCTATGTGATTATTGTTTTGTATTTAAAATAAGATATGAAAATGCTCACTTCAAAGGGTCTGAAAGTCAACTGAAAGAAAATACTAAGACACTTTGTTCACTTAAAAGGAATAAATTCTCATTTAAGCCATGGAATCACATTTAAGAGAGCCTTTATAAACTTTCAGTTATAAGATGAAAAAATTTGGGAATCTAGTGTACAGTATGGCAATTATAGTTAACCATATTGTACATATTATATACTTGAAAGTTTCTAAGAAAGTAGATCTTAAATGTTCTCACCACAAAAAGGAAATGATAATTATTTGATTTGATGAGGGTGTAAGCTAATGCTAGAGCGATGATCATTTCATAATATATGTGTATCAAATCAACATGCTGTGCATGTTGACATTCAATGTTATGTGCAATTGCATCTTAATGAAGCTAGAAAAATATACACAGAGGGTAGTATTATTCTTTTTTTAAATATATACATAATATATATATATATATATATATATATATATATATATATATATATATATATATTATAGAGGCCTGGTGCACGAAATCGTGCACTGAGGGAGGGGGGTGTCCCTCAGTCCCTACACCTTTTCCAATCTGGGACCCCTTGGGGGATGTCTGACTGCTGGTTTAGGCCCTGTGGGATCAGGCCTAAACTGGCAGTAGGACATCCCTCTCAAAATCTGGGACAGCTGTCTCCCAAATGCTCACTTGCCT
This sequence comes from Murina feae, assembly GCA_004026665.1. Taxonomy (NCBI): domain Eukaryota; kingdom Metazoa; phylum Chordata; class Mammalia; order Chiroptera; family Vespertilionidae; genus Murina; species Murina feae. Next base: position 9,725 of record PVJC01028561.1, read on the forward strand.
GCCTGTCTGATTGCCCTAACTGCTTCTGCCTGCCAGTCTGATAGCCCCCTAATCGTCCCCTTGCTGGCCTGATTGACGCCTAACTGCTACCCTGCTGGCCTAATTGCCCCCAAGTGCCCTCCCTTGCTGGCCATTTTGTGGTGGCCATCTTGTGACCACATGGGCGCAGCCATCTTGTGACCAGATAGGGGTGGGATCGGTCATCTTGTGGGAGGGTGTGATGGTCAATTTGCATATTACCTATTTATTATATAGGATTGATTTCAGAGAGAGGAAGGGAAGAGGGAGAGAGAGACAGAAACATCAATGATAAGAGAATCCATCCATCTGCTGCCTCCTTCATGACCATTCACTGGGGACTGAGCCCACAACCCAGGCACATGCCCCCTACCAGAATCAAACCCAGGACCCTTCAGCCCATAGGCCAATGCTCTATCCACTGAGCCAAACCAGCTAGGACAAGAATAGTATTATTCTTATATATTTTGTATAGTACTTTAGAGGACGATTTCCTATAAAATTAGTATTTTTTAAAGATATCTAATATAATAAAAGAGTAATATGCAAATTGACCGTTACCTGAGACACCTAAGCCACGCCCACCAGCCAAGCCACGCCTCCCAGCCAACCAGAGCGGCTGTATGCAAACTAACCCAGCCAAGATGGAGGCCAGCAGCTACGGAACTAGAGCAAACCAGAGGCTTCTGTTGCAATTGCCTGCCTAGGTTGGCTGAGCCTCTGCTCATGGCCAGGCCCACCAGCCAATCAGAGCGACTGTATGCAAATTAGCCCAGCCAAGATGGAGGATGGCAAGGGCGGCTCTGCACTGGAAACCTCTGTGGCCAGCATAGCTGTGCCAGGTGTGTCAGCTCAGTGGGGGGGGGTCCGGCTTGGGGTCTCCTCGGGGCATCCAGGAGCACCCATCCCAGGTCCACTGCTTGGCTCTGCCCCCCCGGGAGCTTCCAAAGGGCGTCCAGGTGCTCCTGTCCTGGGTCCGCAGCCTGGCTCTGCCCTGGGGGCCTCCACAGGGTATGCGGGAGCATCTGCTACACAGTGCAGAGAATCTGAAGCCAGTCCACTGCCCGGCTCCACCCTGGGTGTGTTTGCTCAGCAGCCGGGCTCCACCAAGGGATCCTGCACCAGCGTCCACCCCTGGCTCGCCACCCAGCTCTGTGCCAGGTGTGTCCCCTCAGCGGTGGGGGCCCACCAGGCATGTGCGATCATGGGCCCTCCAGTGGGAAACGTCCAGGCCTGCACTCACCAGCCCTCCCACCCCCCAGTGCACAAACCCTGAAGGGGCTGTGGGCAGCCTGAAAATGGCCCTCAGCCCCTCACTCAGGCTGGCCAGGCATGCCAGCAGGTGGACATCACCCCCCGAGGTGTCCCAGACTACAAGAGGGCACAGACCGGGCTGAGGGACCCCCACCCCCTGAGTGCACAAATTTTTGTGCACCAGGCCCCTAGTAAACATATAAGCTCTGTAATGAAAAACCCATGTTTCAAGACAAACTCAAACAAAAACAATCAGATATCTATTGAGCATCTCCTATGCTAGGAAGGCCCTGAAGATACAACACATGCTCTCTCTCCCTTGATGGAGCTTACAGGTTTCATATCGAAGTAATTGCTCCAAAACATCAAATTATGACTCACTCATGGAGACACTGCAGAAAATTCACAAGGTAAACAGAGATGACTATCTCATGTCATTTGTAACCAGGGCAAAACATAGGCCTCAAAATAGCTCCTCCCAGGAGAACAGAAATCTATGCTGCTGGTGCCCAGAAATATAAACTATATGCAGGCAGATGTGCCATAATAGTGAGAGGCACTCTGGGGAAGATGTAGGCAAGGCCTGAGCCAGATTTCCCAAAGGGATCATTCTTTGTGAGGCAAAATAAAAGAATCTGAAATAGCCTACATCAAAGGACATTCAAAGAACATGCCATCTTTTTCTAATTAGACAGGCCTGTTCATGTAATAATCCTCCTCAACACATTAATCTGAGAACAGCTACAGAATTAGATAGCTTGCATTCTATATTATAAAATATATTATAAAATATACTGTATATCTTCTAAATTATCCTATATAATAAAATCTAATATGCTAAATGTCCAGTCATCTAGTCAGTCATCTAACCAATCAAAGTGTAATATGCTAAGGCTGCTCACCTACTCACTATGATGTGCACTGAGCATTAGAAGGCAGGTGCGCTGACCAGTAGATTATCTTGCTGCTGGGGTTCGGCCAATCAGTACTGAGTGAGATGGGCTGGACATGCCCTAGAGCCCTCCCATGGTCCTTCCCTGGCTGGCCAGCCTCCTGCATCCCTCCTTGGCCCAGATCATGCACTGGTGAGGTCCCTTGGCCTGGTCTGGAGCCTCTCACAATCTGACTGATGGACCTCACTCCTGAGTGCAAGAATTTTATGCACTAGGCCTCTAGTAATAGAAATAAAAGAATGTGTTGCTTTAAGAAGAAGCCAAAGCAGAAAAGCCACATGATTAATTTTAGAGATATGAAAATGAGATATGATAAAATCCTAGTCTCATTTCTACTTTATAAAACAGAAAAGAAAGAGAGAGAGGGGGAGAGAAAGGGAGAGAGAGAGAGAGAGAGATTACCTCCCCTACTTGCCTCAACCAGGTTTTGGAACCTGAAACCTGGGTATGTGCTCCAACCAGGAATTGATCCTGACCCCTTTTGGTGTGTAGGACGGACAATACTCAACAACTGAGCCACTTGACCAGGGTGAAACTGTACCTTTAATAAAACATTCATTTGCTTTGACTTTGAGGATAACTGTATTGCTTCATAATTAAGTACAATGCTGAATATTATAAAACACTACTCAGCATCCCTCTTAACCATTAATCACTAGCAGCATTCTTACAAATGTCAGAAAAAGAGGGCGACACCATCGTTGATTATTCATATTGCTCCAGAGGCACTAGTCATTTCAATTAGAACAAAATCTGAGGAACACAGGAGAAAGGAGGCAACAATTTTATGATCATTACTTGCAGACAATCAGGATGCATTCCTGGAAGTTCCTTGCCTATCCAAAGACATTGAACACTGTTAGAAACATAAAATAGGTCAATAATGTTACTGGTCACAAGATTAAATAGGTTCCCAAGATCAAAAACAGCCAATGAAAATGTGCATCACACTTACCAAATTCAGTGAGTTACCGCCTCTTTAAGGCAGGGAGTTCTCTCAGAGGGAAGGGTTGCTTGTTTTGTCCTTAACTCGTGGTACATTATTGCTTATGCTCCTCTGCAAGGCCCCTCTCCTGTTTACTTAGTTATTAATTTATTGCCTTTTTTCTCAGTATTCGTTTCTTACTCCCTTAATATCCTAGCAAATAACTTAGTCTGTGTAATGTATTCTTGCAAAATACTTCATTGCATGAAAGCTTGCACATTATTTCTTGATGTTCATATATACTTTTTTACCTAGCCACTCTCCCAGTGAAGCAGTGAATTAATTTTCAATTAAAAAGTTTCTTTCAAAATATTTGCTCTTAAAAGTGTTTATTTCAGGCTCAGAGATCTGAGCTTGTGTTCTTTTGCCTCCTTTTTTATACCACTGTGAGTGAAGGATACCTGCCCTAAACAGTGTGAGGCAAATCAGTGACACTTGACATTGGAGAGATGAGAGTGCGTCACAGCAGTGTATTAGTCACACATGACATGTGACCACATGTGACTAAGGAGGGAGAAGGAGGACACTGCATGTTATGCTTGGCCATATGGGGTTGCATGTGAAAGGAAAGTGAACCCCAGTAGGGGATGTAGGAGACAAGCTTTGTAGTAAGGAGGGCATGAAGTGCTCTGAGGTTTACCAGAGAGGCTAGGGTTGGCTTATTTGAAGAATTCTGCAGGCAGCCTGGGAAGTTAAGTCCACTAGGTTGATGAGTGTAGCTGTCCAGCTGGTAGGGGAGCTAGCTGGGTGGGGGGCCTTACCCACTGGGTGGGGAATACACCTGGCCAGAGCAGGGGACCCCATGGTCAGCATTCAGGGCCTTGGCCTTGGACAGGTGTCAAGGCAGCACCTGAAACTTCAGGCATTACAATACAGCTTGCAATTCTGACCATATTTTTTGTGTCAGGGTCTCCCGGAGGCACCATAAAAGTAATTCTTTTTGTTTTCTCCCTAATCAGCATGAGCAACATCCTATTAGTACCGACTTACAGACACTGCATACATCTCAGTGCAGTCTGGATCTGCTCTGGCATTTCCGTTAGCAAATACATGAAACATTCATAGGTGCTGATTTCCTTGCAAGATCTCACGCAAACCTTGTTATATTCCAAAGGAGTGGTTCATAAAAAGGTGTGATTTCTTATGGCTCAATTGGAACGGGCCCAGAAAGGTGAAGTGGTTTGTGGACTTTATTACTCACCTTGAAAACAAGTCACATACTAGAGAAGTTGTTTGATCAGCAGATAAAACAGGGCTGAAGACACTGTTTGACAGTTGGAAGTTTCAAGTTTCTTCTGGGGAAGAAAAGCAAGCCTACTTTTGAAAACAATGACTGAAATGCAGAGAGAATTGGCTCATTCAGGGAATTTAATGGAGAAGAAAAATCAGTGCTTTCCTGCTCAGTGCAGATGAAGGGCCTTCAGACTGCTCTTATTAGGGGGAAACAGGCCATGCCATCCGACAAGAGGGTGACTGGGAGAAGAGGTGGGTTGTATCTGAACAGCACACGGGAAGGGAGAGCAGAGGGGAGGCAGGCTCACACTGGAGTCACTAGGGGTCACCCAAAGAAGAGGGTCACAGGAGGGGCCTGTCTGTGAGCCAGCCTTCCTCCTTGTGCTTCCTGAGTCCCAAGAGGGCGTTACTTTAGGCATGACATTCAGGGAAGTATTTTGTAACCTGTGTTTCTCATTAGCGTTATCCTCAGTTAACTTAAACACATTCAACCCTGGAAAGAATTTTTGTGAGTTTTCTTTGAGCCAAACTGTCAACAATTGCCAGGAAGCAGAATCTCAACATATTGAGATAATGCTCCAGAGAATGGCAGTTCTTCCCCTTGTTTTATACATTTACAATCAAAGGAGGAGATGTAAGTGGGTTCCATGAAATCCATCGGTGATAGAGTAGGGAGGAGGGATAAGGCAAAACAGGGAAACCTTTGGGATTGGATAAAAAGTAAAATAATAGACACATGCTTCTTTTATTAGGTGGGTGCAGGATAGTTAACAGTCAACAATTAACAGGATCACAATAACAATGAAAGAATGTATGGTCTCTGTCCTTTTGCCCAGCCCATTTGGTTTTGCACTGAGGGGTCCGGAAAAAGGGAAGTTACAGGTTACCCTGACAATTTCACAGGCATGTTATCTTAGATGCAAAAAGCCAGTAGGCTCAGTTAAGGTGAAGATTGGCCTTTGTCAGGGAAAATGCTGGCCTAGTACATGGCTACCCACTATAAGGTGGTTTTAGTTAAAGTGTTAATTTCAGACCATCCGTTGTGGTTACTTTAGGTCTTTGAGTTTGCAAAACTGCCCTGCAGGCCTTCCCTGAGCTAGTCAGGTTAGTATGTGGCCTTTTTTCATCCAAACCTCTTTAGCAAGTGTCCAAGATAGGAGGCTCAGACCCCTTAGGGATGCAAAAGAATGAGCTGAAGACACATGAGCACCTCTCCTCTGCTTTTTGCAGTGTGGACAGGCACTACACACAGGCTTTAAGCAGTTCCAGGAATTTCAATAGAGGTGCTACCTCACAGCTTTGTACCTGCACTATTCATACTCATTTATAGAGGTCTACTTAGTATCATTTGTATGTACAGCATTTCTTATGTTTCTAGTGTTTACAAGTAAAGGTGCTTTGTACATCATGAGGCATTCTACAGGTATTTCTCAACACATTTCCTTAAATCAGAATAAAGGGAGGAAGAAAGAAAATGAATAAATGAGTATGCCTCACCTTATACTAGACTAGTGGCCCAGTGCATGAAATTCATGCACATTAAAAGGGAATTAATTAGAGGAAATATTTTAATATTGCTATTTGCCCTTTCTCTATAATAGAAGTGTCAGAGATGAAAGAAAATTAGTAAAATGTATATGAAAATCTTCCTCCTGTCAGAGTCTGGGGCACACTGCGGGACCGAGAGTCAAGTTCCCGCACACCCGTACGCACCTTGAAATTGCACGAGACCTAGACCTAACCAGCCCCACCCCTTTGGGCAAGATTCAGATCCGGCCAGCCCCACCCCTGTCAAGCCCTGCCTGGCAGGGGGTGCAGCCTCAGGTCCCCCGTCTTGTCCCACTAGGCCAGGGGCATGGCCTTAGGTCCCCAGGCCCAGTGCTGGGGTGGGCGAGTGGCCTGAGATCCCCCTTCAAGCCCTGCTGGGTGGGGAGCATGGCCTAAGGTCCCCTGTCAAGTCCCACTGGGCCACAGGTACAGCCTCAGGTCCCCCGGCCTGGTGCTGGGGCAGGAGGTGTGGCCTGAGGTCCCCTGCCCCAGCCTGGAGCCACACAGCCTCAGGTTCCTGCTGATCACTCGTTACTGCTTGTTATGGGAACCCCACCTGTGCTTGGGTGCAGTCATCTTGTGTTATGGGAACTCTGCCTCTGCTGTGGGCACATCCATCTTGTGATGATGTGATGGAATGAAGGTCAATTTGCATACTACCTCTTTATTATATAGGATGTCATAGTAGATTAGTCATAAATCCTGAGTTCAAACATCTATGTCACATACTAGTTGAGAGACAAGCTTCTTACTATTTCTGAAACTAAGTTTTCACATTGGTGAGTGACATCATAAGACTGAAGTTAGCATTTGATAAAGAGAGTATTTGAGCATCTAGCATTTGAGCCCCATATAATGGATGATCCATGCTCATGGAAACCAAAGAAGAATAGTTATTTATTATAATGAAATACTATATGTTCAACCTAGATATTTTCATTTTTAAATATTATGTCAATGGTGCATATAGGGAAGATTAAAACAGTACCTAGTCCAAAATACAAAGTTGCTGGGTTTCATTACACTGTATTTTTAGCAAGAGACAATGCAAATTTATTTAGAAACTAGAGGCCCAATGCACAAAATTTGTACAAGGGGCTAGGCTCTCACAGCTGCGGTGGCTTGCCTTGGCCCTCACAGCCCCAGCTTCATCTGGAAGGTCATCTGGAAGGATGTTTGGCTGTCTGGTCTAATTATCATATTATGCTTTTATTATTATAGATATGTAAAAGGGAATTAAGGGAAAAGTCTAACACAGATCTTACTTCTGACTAGTTAGTATCTTACATAAAAGGTACTTCTAGTATTTGGGAAAACATTAAAAGACTTATATTTTTCTAGCATCAGTCTGGGTAATGGAAGGGTAATTTCCCTCCCTACAGAACCTGACTTCACCTAGGCTCTGCCATTGATTTGCTCTAGTGACCATCATGAGTCACATATACTCTCTGTCCTTCCTTTCCTCACCTGCAAAGTGAGGGGACTGGCTTAGTTGCAGCCTATTACATAGAGAATAATGGCCCCTAAAGATGTTCCTGCTCTAATCCATAGCACATGTGAATTTATTACCTCACAGGCAAAGGGACTTTTGAAATGTGATTAAGTTATGGATTTTTGATGGAAAGCTTATTCTGGATTATGTGGATGGGCGCAAAACTCTACATAAGAAGAAGGCAGGTTAATCAGAGTCAAAGAAGGAAGTGTGAGGATGGGAGCAGAGGTCAGAATGCTATGATAAAAGAGCCTGAGCTGAGGAATTGAGTGGCCCCAGAAGTTGAGAAGATCTGTAGGTAGAGCACAGGAGGTTTATCTCGGTGCAGTGGCTGATGCAATGCTGTGAGCACACTCCAGCAGTTCAGATCTTTCTGGCAAACCAGGAAGATGGCAACGCCCGCCTGAGCCCTTCCTACAGCCACGCACACAGTACCCCGACCTTTATACTCATTGGCTCCCTAAGAAGACATTCTATGATTGGCCACCTCCACTATATATACTTCTGTACTTCCTCAATAAAATTAGACCTGCGTCACAGAACCTGGTCTCTGGAGTTGTGCATGCAAGCATCCTAGCGCTAGGGGCTCTGTTGTCCTCACCCCTGCGAGACTCTCTGCTTCAAAGAACAATTATAAATGTGTTCATTTACCTGCCAATGGACATTTGGGTTGCTTCCAGATTTTGGCTCTTACAAATACAGATGCAATTCCCCTATGTTCATAGCAGTGCTATTTCCAGGAGCTAAGATCTAGAAACAGCCCAAGTGCCCATCAGTAAATGAGTGGATAAAAAGCTGTGATACAGTTATACCATGGAATACTATGCAGCTGTAAAAAAGGAAGGATCTTTTAGCCTTTGCAATAGCATAGAGGGACCTGGAGCATATGCTAAGTAAAATAAACCAGTCAGAGACTGATAAGTATCACATGATCTCAGTTATATGTGGAATCTAATGAACAAAATAAATTGATGAACAGAATAGATCCAGAGACATAGAACCTCAGAGGGAAGGGTGTGCGAAGAAATTAACCAAAGAATTTATGTGTATATATGCATAACCCATGGTCACAGACAATAGTACAATGAAGGCTGGGGGAGGGGGCAGGAGAGGATGGGAGGTGGTCAGATGGGACGGGGAAAGATGGGAATATCTGTAATACTTTCAACAGTAATGTGAAATTTAAACAAATAAACCAAAAACTATATACAAGTGCAATGAACTGTCATGTACAAGCATTTTTGTGGACATATGCTTTTGTTTCTCTTGGGCAGATATCTAAGAATTGAATGTCTGAGTCATCTGACAGGGGTATGTATAACTTTTAAGAAACTGCCAAACTGTTTTCTAAAAAGGTTCTACCATTTTACATTCCCACAAGAGGTGTATGAATCCTCCATCTTGTACACTCATCGCCAGCACTTGTTATGGTCAGACTTTTTAATTTATATTTTCTAGTAGATGTGTAGAAATATTTTGCTCTTTAAATTTGCAATTACATTTCTCTGATAACCAATGATGTTGAACATCATTTTATGTGTTACTTTGCCATCCATATATATTCTTTAGTGAAGTATCTATTCAAAATTTATGGTTATTTTATTTTTTTGTTTTATTATTTAGGAGTTTTGAGGAGTCTGTATATTCTGCATGCAAGCTCTTTATGATATATCAGATTTGCAAATAGTTCTCCTAGTCAATGTCTTACCTATTCATACTATTGAGAGCATATTGTGATTTGAATTATTTAAAAATGTGAGGTCTGTTTTATTCCACAAAAACAAAAACTTTATGTTTTCCCTTGTAGTTAACTCTTTTAGTACTCTTTATTCTTTCTTGTGGTTCCAGAATTCCATTTATTATAATCTTTCTGCCTAAAGTGGTTTTCTCACCTAAGTTGTTATAACCTGATTTTTTATTGATAAAAAAAAACAAAACTAGCAACTTTATTTTACAGCAACATCCATCTACTCCTGGTTCAGTCTCCCAAAATTACTGGTCTAAGTTTTACTTATCATAAGGTAACATTTCCCAAATATCTATATTTCACAGGAAAAAAACATTAATTGCAAAGTATATGTCCTAAATAAGAAGTAGTGACTTATATACTGCCATTATGTATATCATCATAATTTTTAAAATGAAAAAATACTATCTCAGAATAAGAAGACATTTTTGTAGTTAAAATATTTACATATTTTAGAACATTCACATTTCTTCTTCTTACTTTCTAAGAAATGGTGGAAGTCTTGCCGTCGTTCAAAACTCCACTGGGAATTGTGTTGGAAAGCCACCCTCACAGGAAAGGATGTGAAACTTATTTCACCTCCATCACTCATGGCTCCATGCAGGAACCCTAGTGCAGTTTCAGAGTGATGCATTACTGTGCCTCGTTTTCAGAGTGTAGAGAGTGGTATGCAGGCTTAGGTTCTTTGTTTCATTTTCAAAAGAAGACAGTAAGTGTCCCAGACTGGTGAAAATTTATAATTGATGTAGATAAGTAAGGTATTAACCTTATGTCTTACTAATGTTTCACACAATCAGTAGGTATGAAAGAATACTTGCAGCATAAATTAAAAATTCTTCTACCTTCTCATTCCCAAATTCTGTCAGAACTTGATTATTAGCAAAACAAGTAAACATATGCACAATTGTTTTAATGCCCTAAAACAAATATATAAAACATTGGCACCTTAATAAACAAGTTTTTCAGTGAACACACAAGTGTTTCAGACCTGATTTTATTAGACACTAGGGGCCCGGTGCACAAAAATTTGTGCACTCGGGGGCTGGGGTGGGGGGGTGGGGAATGTCCCTCAGCCCGGTCTGTTCCCGTTTGCAGTCTGGGACACCTCGGGGGGGATGTCCACCTGCTGGTGTGCCTGGCCAGCCTGGGTGAGGGGCTGAGAGCCATTTTCAGGCTGCCCACAGCCCCTTCAGGGTTCATGCACTGGGAGGTGGGAGGGCTGGTGAGTGCAGGTGTGGATGTTTCCCACCAGAGGGCCCATGATCACACACACCTGGTGGGCTCCACCGCTGAGGGGACACACCTGGCGCAGAGCTGGGTGGCGAGCCAGGGGCGGACACTGGCACAGGATCCCTCGGTGGGGCCCTGCTGCTGAGCGAACACACCCGGGTAGTGGACTGGCTTTGGATTTTCCGCACTGTGCAGCAGACACTCCCGCACGCCCTGTGGAGGCCCCTAGGGGAGCGGAGGAAGGCAGCAGACCCAGGATGGCTGCTCCTGCAAGCCTTGTGGAGACCCCTGCTCTCCCGCACGCCTGGTGGAGGCCCCCAGGAGGTGGAGCCAGGCAGTGGACCTGGGACGGGTGCTCCTGGATGCCATGAGGAGGCCCCAGGCTGGACCCCCCCCACCACTGAGCTGACACACCTGGCACAGCTGTGCTGGCCACAGAGGCTCCCAGTGCAGAGCTGCCCTGCCATCCTCCATCTTGGCCGGGTTAATTTGCATACACCCGCTCTGATTGGCTGGTGGGCCTGGCCATAAGCAGAGGCTCAGCCAGCCTAGGCAGGCAGTTGCAACGGAAGCCTTTGGTTTGCTCTAGCTCTGTAGCTGCTGGCCTCCATCTTGGCTGGGTTAATTTGCATACAGCTGCTCTGATTGGCTGGTGGACATGGCTTAGGTGTCTCGGGTGATGGTCAATTTGCATATTACTCTTTTATTATATTAGATAACTAACTAAATTTTTCTAACTGCATCTTTCTCAGGAGAAATCATTCACTAAAACCAAGGCCTCATCAAGTCATTAGCTTTTAGATATTGCTATTGCTTTAGTTACTCCTAACCCTTTCACATTCCTGGAATGAGAAAGGCATCTTAATTCCAAGCTTCATTTTTCTAGAGGTGAATGAATTACAGTGACTTAAACACCAGGTAACATTTCTACATACTTACTTCAGAACAAAGTGTGTACTTTTATGAAGATGTAGAGAATGATAAAATTAAACCAATGATTTTTTTTTAAACTTGAGTATTCATTTGTCTTTGCCATATACAGTGGAGGGAGCAAAATAATTTTCACTGCTAAAGCATAAAGCAAATTATACATAATGGTACATAAAAGGCAAACCATAAGCATGCTCTTGAAAATTAATGCCTCTACAGGATGTGAAGCCATTAAGAGAAAGGCCTATCACACAATTTTGCCCCATTCCCGTGTCCATGCTCCAGGGACATCCACTCTCTGTTGACCACATTCTGGGAAGCTGGCACCATTGATTAAATACATTGTATTGTTTAAAACTTACGGTCATCTACCATGGCAGGAAGCCAACGCTTTCCCTTCACTTAAAAAAACGTGATTACTATTCTATTTTCTAAGTGTAATTTTTTTTAAAACAAATTGGTTTTATTCCAAATTCATTTTGTGTCAGTGGAATCTGTGGCCTTTGTGACCGCTAACTCATGTCCATGAAGTTGTGGCATAAAGCATTGTGCTTTGTAGCCAATTTTGTTTTTTGTTTGTTTTTTTAGCAAGGGCAAAACACATTAGGCCCCAAGTATCCATGCAATGTGATTATTAGATTTTCAGCTAAACAGTCTCATGTGATTGTTAGAGAGATTCCAAAGTTGATTTGCTAGAATTTCAGATACTTCTCTAAACCCAAGTCAGGCCAGCTCCATGCTGACGGTGTGTAACCAGTGCCTATTGACAGCTGGAGCCTCATTCTGACATCACATATATTACCTCCAGGCTTTGAATGGAGCTGAAATGTGTTCTTTCTTTGTGGTGGGAGATACAAATCTAATTTCATTTACTCTCCAAGTGCATGAAATTATTCCAGAAATATCATTGCATCTCTATTAATGTGTATATATGTAACAGGCATTGGGGAACATGCATAAATATAACTAAAAGCAAAGGTAATAAAGGATGACATTGACCAAGTGACCATGCCAAATTGCATTTATTAGGACAAAAATCACTATAAAATGAAAAAAAAAAACACTATTTGGGTAAATTATGTAGATAAAGATTTTTTATTTATTAAAGACAAAAGTTAGTATCCAGAGTTCATAGAGAGTTCCTAAAATGAGCAAAAAATTTAAAAATAGACATATAAAAAGTTATTCTCTAAGAAGGAGATGTAAATGGGTATTAAACATATGAAGGGATGCTTAACCTTGTTTGTGTTCTGAAAAGTGAATTAAAATAACTCTGATATGCCTACTTTCATATGTCAGATCATCAGAAAAGGGGAAAAAAGATAACTGAGCAATAGGCACTCTTATAAACTTTCCTTGTGGGAATAAGCTTTAC
>PVJC01028562.1:0-22463 GCA_004026665.1 Murina feae
ATGTTAATCTGAAAATTGTTCTTTCCCTTACCCAATTTATTGTAGTCATTTTTCCAGGTCAATACTACAAATCTAACTTGATATTTTAAATAGAAGCATAACATTTTCTATGGACATTCAAATTATTTCTTTTTAAACATTAATTTAATTATAGATCCACAAAAACTTATTTGCAATTTCAAAATTTAAAGTTTTCTCCAGATTATTTGTTTGGAAATCTGACCTGAAGCAATATTAGGCTATTTATCATCTTTCTTTAGCTTACTTAATTTCACCATTCATATATTTTGCTGCAAAAAGTATGAATGTGTTTGATTGAGGTCTTCCCCAAGCTCCTTAGTGTTATTTATATTAATATATTTTATATTATTGTTACAAAAATTTCAAACATCAAAATTCTGAAACAGGCCCTAACCGGTTTGGCTCAGTGGATAGAGCGTCGGCCTGCGGACTGAAAGGTCCCAGGTTCGATTCTGGTCAAGGGCATGTACCTTGGTTGTGGGCACATCCCCAGTGGGAGGTGTGCAGGAGGCAGCTGATCGATGTTTCTCTCTCATCGGTGTTTCTAACTCTCTACTCCTCTCCCTTCCTCTCTGTAAAAAAATCAATAAAATATATATAAAAAAATTCTGAAACATATCTGTTGCAAGTGTTTCATTAAATAAAGATTGCTGCCACAGATCCCCCTCTTACCTATACAATTAAAAAACTGGGATTTCCATTTTTATGAAGTAAATTTCACAAGTGAAATTGGATCATAGAATATGTGCTTCCTGGTTTTTAAATTGCTTTCAGAAATGTTTTAATTCAGCCCAGGCAGTGTGGCTCAGTGGTTGAGCATTGACCCATGAACCAGAAGGTCAAGGTTCCATTCCAGATCAGGGCTCATGCCCTGGTTTCGGGCTCCATCCCCAGTAGAGGACATTCAGGAGGCAGCCAATCAATGATTCTCTCTCATCATCGATGTTTCTATCTCTCTCTCTCCCTTCCTCTCTGAAATCCATAAAAATATATTTTTAAAAAGAAACATTTTAATTGATACTTCTATCAAATATTTGTTAACATGTCTCTATTTCTCATGATTCCACCAGCAATGTTTATTGACAAACTTTGTACATAACTGCATAGGCTACCTTCATGTTTATACTGATATTTCCCAAGGTGAACCTGCCACAGTAGGATTACTGTGCACAGCATTTGTCAGTAAACCTGGCACCCTCAAGATGTGCAAAGAATGAGAGGTCACTTGTTTGGGTAGTTACGCTACAAAGAATATTCTTCTAATCATTTGCGACATCTAATTGCTACCTCATTTCATTTACCTGTACCCTGTGTCACCACCCTTTTTAAGCCGTTTGTTAACCTTAAAATGAGATCACAGCCCATGTTAATCTGTAGTTCCCCTCCTCCTTTCGACTTCTCACCCAGTTGCATTTGGAGATGGGTCTCTCAGTTCACCTGAACTCTTGACCATCTCTGTTTGCTTCCCCAATATTCTCCCTACACGAGCATTTCCACTCACTGTAGTATCCGGCTAATAATCCCATATTTATTTCTCTAGACTCTTCTCCCTGTTTCACACACATTGTTACAGAAAGTGTCCCATACACCCTTCTGGAATATTCCTTGTACCTCACCTTCCCCTCACCATCTGCCTTCTCAAAATGCCCATTCTACATCCTCTGTACTCCAGGAGCTAGCAATCCGTGGCATATAAGGGACTCAAATGTTTGATAAGTTCATGAGTGGTACACAACAGTGCTTTAAACTTCTATAAAACATGTCTCAGTCATCATCCAATGTTAAAACACAATCACAATAATTCTTTGATAAAGGCAGAATGATTTCAAAGAAGTTAAACAGCTTGAAAAGAGGAATAAGACTCAAATATATCAGAATCAGGAATAAAATCAAGTTTTCTGGTTTTACATCTATGCCTGTGTTGATTTCATTGTGTGCATTTTAACTGCTGACCCCTTTATTCACTCACTTTTACACAGTACACATTGTTTTGGATTGGTTTTGTCTGTTCATTTGCTCATATGGCAAGGTATGTAAATGTCAAATCAGGTATAGTATATACCTGAAACTAATATAATATTGTATACTAATGATTCTTAAATTTTAAAAAATAAAAATTTTAAAAGTGCACATTGTTATTTTTTGTCATACTGTAGCTTAAAAACATTGTAAAAAATATAAAATCATGCTGGAATACTAAATAGACTGTGAAACACTTAAAAGAATTACTTAAAATGTGTACGTAGATAAATGTATGAATGTGATCGTACATTCTGAAATCCACTTTTCTTGACTTACAGCCATCTTCACTGGACATCAAAGGCAGTGGCAGAGGCCTCTGCCAGAGGTGATGCCTTCAATGTCAGTCTGCCTGTGCGTATCTAATGACACAGTTTATCACATGCAGCATGAGACTGCAAAGGAATGCTGCTTTATTTTCACACCCAATACATAGGAATTATAAGCAGCTCTTTGAATTCTTTCAAAGACATCAGAATCAACCCAAGGATACAAGCTCTTCTTATTTCACAATATTCCTCAAAGTGTGGGACCAACAGACGTCACTGTGCCTGTTTCTACATGTGGGAACACATCCATTGGCCTGTGGTTTCTTCTTGCTTCTTCCCTGTGTTGCAGGACAGAATTTTCCCACACTGGCTTTCCTCAGATGAGTCAGTAAATCTTTCAGCTCATCAGTAACGCTCTCGCCACACCAGCCCCTTCCCGGAGTGCTGTGCGTCTGTGGTGCATACATGTCGGGATTTGATCAAGAAGCTGAATATGGCTTGGTGCCCGGTTTGCCTTTTAGACTCACAAAGACATGGTGCAAAGCCATCATCCTGCAGACCTCGCACTCGCCTGGAGTGTCACGCCATGCTGAGATCACCAGTGTCCAGAGAACTCTCTGGCCTGTGGAGCTGATTTCCTCTCTGCTTCATCCAGACCATCATTTCTCAGTGCATTTCTAGATATACTGCTAGTGAACAACCTTTTAAAAATTCACAGACTTATGAATATTCATAATCTCTTCTGCAAATCTGACATTAACTTATTAGGATGTAAAAACCTATCCCAACTTGACATGAGGTTACTCATAATCTGCACTGATTGTATTTAGTGTGACTGTACATTTAGGTCCCTGTAGAAATATTAATGTGTTTGATTATGGGGTGCCACCCATCATTGAAAATGCTGCAATAATACACAGTATGTGTATTAAGTTTCCAAAATTAAAAAAAAAAATCTGAATTTCAAAATCCATCTAGTCCCAAGGTTTCATGTAGGGAAGTGTGGACCTATAAGTATATGCAAGGTTGCATCTATGTGCTGGTCTGGAAAGATGGCAATGATATTTTAGGTTTTAAAACTATGACATAATCCCATTGAATATGAATATAAATTAAATATAAATATATATGTGTGTGTATAAGATATTTGTTTAAATATAAACATAAACAGAGAGATGGCTAGAAATATGGTATTCTATTATATATTCTATTTTATATTGTTTGATATAAATCAGTGTCTCCATATGCAAGTATATAAAGCTTCCTTGAATAGTTGGATAATGTGTGTGTATGGGGGGGGGGTTGGAGTTCATGTGGTAGGAGACAGTTATATAATATCCTTTTCCTGTGACTATAATTATTTCTAATTTTGCTACTGTTGGCAAAAACATTTTAAAAGCACTTACTATAAGGGAGACACTAAAATAAGCATTTGCATTGATTAATATCTAATACAACTTTTTGGAATAGGTGCTGTTATTATTCACACTTAATTGAATACATATTTTACCTTCTGAATCTTTTGAAGATGACCAAAAAAGCATAGGCCCTAAAAAGTGGCAGAAATTTTCATTTGATGGCATAACATTTTTTAAATGGTTAATTAATTTAAGCTAATTTGAAAGAAGATTCAATATTTAAAATGCAGTAAATTTTTCTTTTAAAAAATCCTATATAATAAAAGGATAATATGCAAATTGACCCTAACAGTAGAACGACTGGGAATGACTGGTCACTATAACACACACTGACCACCAGAGGGCAGACATTCAATGCAGGAGCTGCCCCTGGTGCTCAGTGTGCTCCCACAGGGGGAGCTCTGCTCAGCCACAAGCCAGGCTGATGGCTGCCAGCACAGTGGTGGTGGTGAGAGCCTTTCCACCTCCTCAGCATTGCTAAGGATGTCTGACTGCAGCTTAGGCCTGCTCCCCGCTGGCAAGTGGACAACCTCCAAGGGCTCCTGGGCTGCCAGAGGAATGTCTGACTGCCGACTTAGGCCCAATCCCCCAGGCAGCAGGCCTAAGCCAGCAGGTGGACATCCCTTGAGGGGTCCCAGACTGTAAGAGGGCACAGGCTGGGCTGAGGGCCCCCAAACCCCGAGTGCACAAATTTTTGTGTACTGAGCCTCTAGTATATTGTATATATGTAAGCAAAATATCCATAAATACAAGTGATAAATAGCACTGTTTAGCAACTGGTTTGCAGGGCAGGAGGGAAGAAGGAGAAGAGGAGGGAAGCCAGATATGTTGCATTTATCCATTTCTGTGGCCCCAAGACTCCTATTGTGGTTGATTCCAAGCTTTCCCAACACACCACCCGGAACACGGTTGCACTGAGCTGTGCATAATTGCTCTTGGGAGCCTGCGCAGCCTGGCTCTAGTGCCCTTTGGAAATATAACTCAATAACCCCAGAGACGATGAAGCGCATTTTAAAGCAGAAATATAAATGCTAGCCAACATGTTTCAGAGGTGTTCATTAAACGGGGCGGGGGGGGGAGGGGGAACAAATGAAACAAAAAGTACAAACAACATTATTTTAATTAAATTTATTGTATTTTAACATGCAAAAATAATTTTTAGACCAGAGGTTAATTTTTAATTAAAAAATCAGTAACTGTAATTATTAAATATAATTCCATCGATCTAAAAAGTCAGGGTAATTAAGTATGTTCAGATGTTTTAAAGTGTGTTCCTTTGGGGTAATAATGCACTCTGGTCACGAGATTCAGGGGTGAGCGCATAGAGAACTGTCATCTCATTAACGGTATCTCGAAGCTCTGTCGTCTTAGTCTGTTGCTTATGAAACTCTGAAGAATGTTGCCCCGTTTCTCCATAATAAATATTGGGAGGTTTCTTTAGTAGAGTGAATGGGTTAGGAAAGAAAAGAAATGCTGTCCTATAAACAGCAAAGGAAAGGTCGCCTTGCTTAGATCTTTAAAGTGGTATCAATAGAGTCATAAATTTTAGAATTCAGGTAAAATTTTCAAAAGAATTGGTACATAATTCTTTTTAAAAGTAATATTTTATTTTTATTGATCAAAGAGAGGGAGGAAGGGAGAGAGAAACACCGATGTGAGAGGGATACATGGATCGGTTGCCTTCTTACTTGCCCCAACAGGGGACTGAACCCACACCCAGATATGTGCCCTGACTGCGAATCGAACCGGTGACCTTCCAGTATGCCAGCGCTCCAACCAGCTGAGCCACTCCAGCCAGAGCGATGCATAACTCTTAATCAGGTACATGAAAAATATAATGCCTTGTCCATAAATTACGAAACGGCAATATTCGTACATACTCATTTCTCCTAAATAATAGTTTAGATATAGAAATATCCATAAGGCATACACTTGTGGTGGTTAATTTTATGTGTCAACTTGACTGGGCCATGGGGACCCCAGGCATTTGGTCACACTTGACTCCAGCTGTGCCTGCGAGGGTATTTCTGAAGGAGAGTAGCATTTGAATCGGTAAAATGGATAAAACACAAGGTCCTCCTCCCTGATGAGGTTCCATCTCCGCCAAATGAGCTGAAGATTAGAACAGAACAAAAAGGCTGAGTACATGTCCCTCTCCGGTTCAGAAAGAAAATTTGAAGAGAATATATAACTTTAGCTGCACTCTCTGTTCTTCAATGGCCATTGGGTGCGCGCAAGCAAGCAAGCAGGAGCGAAGCAAGAGGAACAAGAGAGAGAGAATCCCTTCGTCTGGGGATTTTAACCTTATAAGATTCTGTGGGCTTGCAGTGGCAAGCAGCTTTGCTATGTCACCCTGATTTCACTGTGCATATACCCATCTCCCCCTCCTCCAGTGGCTTTCAGGAATGGAACCCTGTGTCCATGGGGAGTGTGACACTGCAGCTTCCTGATGACGCTGCCCAGATGACCATGCTTATAATATAGGGCATCCCCTTCGTTCCTTTTCTATTGTTAATAATACCTAATTACATCAGTAACACAACTGTCTTTGTTTTTAGATTATCACCAAAGGGTTCTCATTCTTTGATGCTTACAGATGTAATACTCCCTATATCACTGGTGTTTCCACTGCGGTGAGTGCACTTGGGTTCACAGGGAAATCGCTGCAGGGGTATAGTAGACAAGAAACACAGGAGCAGAAAGGTCCCCAGGAGGAGAGGGCGTGTGTGCTGGTGGAAGGTTTCCAACCTCTGAGCGATCCCCCCAAAACCTGCAAATCAAATTCAGCCTGTGATGCCTTCCTAATTTTCATATGTGGGTGATAAGCTTCATAGACGGCCTTCCCTTCCTTCCTTTTGCTTATGATGACTCCTAGTAACAACAGCCTCGCTCAAGAGACCTGCACACACAGCCAGCCTCACAAGGAACCTTTGAGGGAAATGGTTTTATTATTTCCACTTTGCAGATAAGAATATTGAGGCAGGGAACATTAAGAAACTGTCCAAGGTCACTCACAAATGTAAGTGGTCAAGTCAGAGTAAGAACCTGGTAACATTTGTGATTCTGGCCCCAGTATTCATGTTTTTGCAGTCTCATAACACGATAGGTGTTTCCTATTAGTCAGAACCTGTCTCCATCTGGTCAAAACAAGAGGTTCAGAGGAGAAAAGCTGTCCAGTGTAAACAAAGGGGGTCTCCTTCTTCCCTACACATCAACCTTTGGAGCAGGAGAAAAGGCCCCATCTGATGTCAAACAGGACTCCCTTTAATACATGAAATCCTATTTCTAGGTGTCTAGACATAAAGATGAGTAAGATATGTGTCTGTCGCAGGTGTAGTTTTTTAAACTTGGTGCTTTTACAAATGTGAAGAAAAAGAAAATATTAGAAATGATTTCTCAGAAACGGTTTCTTTCTGGTTAAAGATTGCCACCATGTGGCTATTTTGAAAAACAACATGTTCGAAGTGATTTTTCTTAAGGGTTTAGATATAGAAGGGAAGACAGCAGGGTACACAGTGAGGACCTGAGCTCCCATCATTGTTAACCTAATCCAATCAATTAGGAGGGCCTATTTCTGGTAATGGTATTATTATGCAAAACATTCCACGTGAATTACTTATTTATTCCTCACTACCAACCTTTGAGGTAGATACAACTGACATCTTGATGGTCTGCTAGTGTTATTTCTTTCATGCCCTTATGGACAGAAAGCTTTAGATTCTAGATTGGTCTCTAACATCAATGAGCTGTATCACTATAGCATCATATGACTGCTATGTGGTATTGGATTTTTACCCACTTTCAGCTGAACCTAGATTTACCAGGGTCTAAGCTTTTTTCCTCATTCCTTGAAGTCTCTATTTTTTTTTTAGAGACTATTTTTTTAGTCTCTATTTGTCAAGTAATCAAAATATCTGAGCTTTACTGTGCAAGTTTGACATAACATTTATAGTGGTCCAAGTATTAGTATAGCATATATTCACAGTGTAAGGACAAGGAATCCTTTTTAGCAATCCTACCTAATAAAGAGGGAATATACTAATTGACCTTCACGTCATCACAAAGATGTCAGTGCCCATAGCCAATAAGGAGGGAATATGCTAATTGACTGCCTTGCCCTCAAAGATGGCAGCACCCACAGCCACAAGATGGCAGCACCCAGTCCCCTCAGCCCTGCTGGGGCACCTACCTCCAGAGTCCCCCAGTCCCCTCAGCCCTCTAGCTGCCCAGGGCTGTCCGAGGCTCAGATAACCAGGGCTGGCCAAGGCTTGTGCTGCCGGCAGTGGCAGCAGCAGAGGTGTGATGGGGGCATTGCCTTGCCCTGATTGCCAGGTCGCCTCTTGCCCCTGAGGGCTCCCAGACTGTGAGAGGAGGCAGGCCAGGCGGAGGTATCCACCTCCACTCTAGTGCATGAATTTTTATGCACCGGGCCTCTAGTTAGTACATGAGGATTTCAAAGTTTTTTTTCACATTACACCAAACAAACCTCACAAAAATTAAAAGAAAGTTCACTATTGATGTGGTAGCAATAAATACATATCATGTGCTTGTTTCATGAACTTGCTACTGAGATTATGTAAGAAATTATTATCACAGTGTAAAGAAGTATTACTAATATTATGAAATGTACTTAGATTAAGGATTATTATAAACTAGAGGCCCAGTGCACAGAATTCCTGCACTTGGTGAGGGGGGTCCCTGAGCCCACCCCGTGCCCTCTTGCAGTCCAGGAGCCCTTGGGGGATGTCCTACTGATGGCTTAAGGCCCACTCCCCAGGAGCCGTCAGTCGGACATCCTTAGCGCTGCTGTGGAGGCGGGAGAGACTCTCACCACTGCTGCTGTGCTTGCCAGCCATGAGCCTGGCTTCTGGCTGAGCAGTGCTCCCCTATGGGAACGCACTGACCACAGGGGGTCAGCTTCTGTGTTGAGCATCTGCCCCCTGATGGTTAGTGCATGTCATAGCGACCAGTTGTTCCACTGTCAGGCAGAATGTGAGAGGGCACAAGCCTGGTCAAGGGACCCCACCGTGCATGATCAGAGCAGGGAGGGATGTGGGAGGTTGGCCAGCCAAGGAGGGACTGTGTCCAGCCCATCTTGCTCAATCCCGATTGGCCGGACACCAGCAGCCAGCTAACGTACCAGTCAGAGCATCTGCCCCCTGGTGGTCAGTGAACATCATAGCAACTGATTGACTGGTTGACTATGACTGTCTGTTCCCTGGTGGTCAGTGCAAGTCATAGCAAGCAGTTGAGCGGCCTTAGCATATCATTAGCATATTATGCTTTGATTGGTTGAATGGCTGATCAGTGACTGGACACTTAGTATATTAGGCTTTTATTATATAGGATTGCTACAATTTATTTTGGATCCCAAAACAAATTTTATAAGGTTAGTTGCCTATTTCTTATCCTCAGAGTTATTCATACCATGGACCACAGTGGTTCTTTCTTTCATGGAATCACATGATGAATGGCATAATGAATTGCATAAAATAATTTATTTCGGGCACTCTTCCCCCTCCCTACGTGGGAGTCTGTTCTGTGGGACTCTTTTCCTTTCCCCACGTGGGAGTCTGTACTTGTTCTTCAATAAATGTCTATCTTTGCTATAAAAAAAATTATTTCTATAAGAACTAATCATATATGCTTTACTTTTATTATAAATTTTTTAATTTATAATTTAGGTAACATATCATTCAAGCAAAAGATAGCTTACTATTCCAAATGTTTTCCTTTATCATTTATTTTTATTTTGTTATATATATTTTTATTGATTTCAGAGGAAAAGGGAGAAGAGAGGGAGATTGAAACATCAGTGATGAGAATCATTGACAGTCTGCCTCCTGCATGCCCCTATTGATGATCAAGCCCACACCCCAGGCATGTACCTTTGACTGGAATAGAACCCTGGACCCTTTGGTAAGGCTGACACACTTTATCCACTGAGCTAAACCATCCAGGACTCTTTCTTCTTTATAAAGCTACTAGGGGCCTGGTGCACAAAATTCGTGTACTTGGGGGGGGGGGTCCTCAGCCCAGCCTGCCCCATCTCATATATTGGGAACCCTCAGGGGGTGTCCTACTGATGGCTTAGGCCCACTCCCTGCTCCCTTGGGAAGGGGCCCAGGCCACAGTCTGGCCTCCCTTTGTGGGCTAATCAGGGAAAGCCACCAACCCCATCACCCCGCTGCTGCAGCCACTGGCAGTCACCACAGCCACCAAGGTGTTTTCATCAACATGGACTCCAGTCCCTTCACCATGAAAAATGACAACATTCTTTAGGCATTTTGAAGATGTGTCTTCATAGGGTATGACCTTTCTTTCTTTCTTTCTTTCTTTCTTTCTTTCTTTCTTTCTTTCTTTCTTTCTTTCTTTCTTTCTTTCTTTCTCCTCACCTGGGGATATGTTTCCATTGATTTTTAGAGAATGTGGAAGAGAAGGGAAAAACAGAGAGAAACATCAAAATGAGAGGAACACTTTGATTGGTTGCCTCCTGCATATGCCCTGACCTGGGCCCCGGCCAGGGAGGAGCCTGAAACCTAGGTACATGCCCTTGGTCAGAATTGAACCCAGACACTGCAGTAAGCAGGCTGAGGCATTATGCACTGAGCCAAACCAGCTAGGGCAGGATATGATATTTCTTAACCCTCCAGCAGTGGACTTTCATTTTTTTTTTTCTCCAGGAGTGTGGTGAAAAAACCCTAGATTGCCTTTAGAGATTTTTATTACCCAAGTTACTAAGTTAAAAGTTAGCAGTGGCATACAGAGAACTTAGCCAATGAGCAGTAAGAAAAGGTGTTTCGTCTGTAGTTCACTCTGATCACCGGCTCCACCCCTGTCCCTCCAATCCCAGCTCCACCCCTGCCCAGGCCTGTAACCTCTGGCCAAGGATGCAGGCCTGGGCAGGGGGTCCCCAGAACCCTGCTTTGCCGGCTCCATTGGTGCCCAGACCCTGTAATCGCAGGCTCTGCCCCTGCCCCTCTGATCTCTGGCTCCGTGGAGCCCAGGCCCCTGCAATCTCTAGCCTTGCCCCTGCCCAGGCCTGAGGACTCTGGCCCAGTCTTATGCCTGGGTAGGGCACCCTCATACCCCTCCAATCACTAGCTCTGTCCATGCCCCCTCCGATCACCAACTCCACCCTTGCTTATGCCTGAGGCCTCTGGCAAAGGCCTCTGGCCTGGGCAGGGGACCCCCAGCCCCCTCTGATTGCCTGTTCCACCCCTTGGGCCCCCCACCTCCCCTGCCACCTGCCTGGCTAACAGGCCTGACCACTTCAGTGGCGGGGCTGAGCCGGACCAGGCACCATCTTGTGGCCATGGGGATGGCCATCTTTGTCACGGAGTAATGCCTAATTTGCATATTACTCTTTTATTAGATAGGATACCAGAAAGGAAGAGAAAAAGGCTAACCACCATATTTCACTCTCTCTAAAAATTATAGGTTGAGGAAAATCCCAAACTTCTTAAATAAGGTTGACTCTTCTTGTAATCCTCCACCCAACCCAAATCCCTCCCAAAAAAAAATAAATAGATAAGTAAATAAAAATATTGGCAAGAACTGTGGATTAGATCTCCAGGAAAACTCTGAGAAGTCTGAAAACATTTTTTTTTTCACATAACACAACAAAAAAATCACCAATTTGACACTTACTGCTCTGATTTGATCATTCTCCAATTCTCTAAAGCCTAAAACCTGGAATGTCTGGCCTGAGGGCACTCGAAATCATTTGACCTGGCCCTGCCAAGACAACCACAGGTGGACCTCGAAAGTCAATAAATCTAGGAGCTTTTCTTCATAGCAATATAAATGTATATTAAGTGAATAATATTAAGTGAATTATGTTAAGCAAATTATGTTATAAATATCCAAATGGCACTTGGCAGAAAAATGGTTCCCATCTCTGGCCTAAAATATGCCCTCAAAGAGTTAAGGTACAATGCTGTTAGCATTTGCTGTACTTGAGTTTTAAGTTGGTTTGGCACTTGGAGCAATACATTACCCTCACTTTATATACTTAAAAAAAACTCATCATTATTGCACCTCTGCTTATATTTACCTTATAATACCGTTTTCTATTCCTGTCTGCAGATGCCATAGGGAACTAATCTTGACAGGTGCTTGTGCTGCAGAAAAAGAAAGTTTTAGGCAATTCAGATGGGGAGGATATGACTAATAATAATATGCCTTGTATTTATGCACTTAGCATGTTGGTTACATATTTACTAACTGATAGTTTTGTCATTAAATACCAAGAATAGAACTTCAGTAAGTCCAGGCTCCCACCCACATAAAGCTTATATTTTAGTGGAGTGGACAGATAGTCAACAAGGAAACATTATTAACATAACTTCAGGTGGTGACAAGTGCAATAAAGAAAATTAAGCAAAACACTCTAAGAGTGAGTGCTGTAGGGAGGCAACATTAATTAGATAAATGCATTGGACACATCCGGCCCGAGGCTTACATGATAAAGAAATAGTGAGCCATACGGACACCTGAGAGAAGAGCATTGAGCCAGAAAGAAATAATTAAAGGTTCAGAAAAAGGACCCAATTTGGAGAGGGAGGAAACAAACAACAAACAAGCAAACAAATGCAGGGTAATCACATCAAAGAAGTGAGAAGGGCACCAGTTGGCTGAGCTGCAATTTTTGTTTGTTTGTTTGTTGGCTTTTTTTGTTCCACTGGTCACTTGGTCGATTGTTTTAAGAAATTTGATATTGAACAATGGACTATCACTTAGTAATACTGATGTAGACTAGTAGATTTCAAAGTACTTCTAAGATTTTTCTCAGACTTGAATGTACATAACATTATGTAAAAACTAGGGGTCCGGTGTACAAAAATTTATGCACTCGGGGGGGTCCCTCAGCCCGGCCTGTGCTCTCTCGCAGTCTGGGGCCCCTCTGGGGATGTCCACCTGCTGGCATACCTGGCCAGCCTGGGTGAGGGGCTGATGGCTGTTTGCAGGCTGGCCAAGATACCCAGCGGGGATCCTCACCCCATAGAGGTGTGGCCAGCCTGGGTGAGGGGCTGAGGGCCGTTTTCAGGCTGCCCACACCTTCCATTGACCCAAAGTCCCAGCGAGCCTGGCTGGAATCAGGTTTCTGGGGTTTATCTTCTATAATTGAAACTTTGTTGCTTTGAGTGGAGGCCTAGGCAGGCAATGAAGCCTCCTATTTGCTTCAGCTCTGTGGCTTCTATAATTGAAACATTGTTGCCATGAGCAGAGGCCCAGCAAGCCTAGGCAGGCAGTTGCAACAGAAGCCTCCTGTTTGCTTTAGCTCCGTGGCTGCCAGCCTCCATCTTGGCTGGGTTAATTTGCATACAGTCACTCTGATTGGCTGGAGGTGTGGCTTGGCTGGCGGGCGTGGCTTGGGTGTAATGGAGTGAGAGACAATTTGCATATTACTCTTTTATTAGAGTAAATGCAGCTTAGAGTCAGTCATTCTGATACTGAAGTGGTAGGTCCAGGATTCTTTCTGAAGCCAGAGGGATGCCTTGTGGATCCCTTTCAATAAGCTGCACCTGCTAAAAGTGAGGATTGGAATTTCTGCTTCTTAGTTCCTGACTCTATAAGGTGCAGAAATATGTATTTTAGCAAAGAGTTCCAGGAATTCTGATGAAGGTGGTCCATAATCAGTGTTGAGGAGGGCATAGAATTGGACAACATAAGCTCTGGTATTCCCTTTATCTGATATCCATTCTCAGAGACATTTGGCAGTGGATGTCAAGAACCTGTTGGTCTTCGTCTATCCCAGTGAATATTCATCAAACTAGTATTTATTGAATAGCACTCAATACATATTGCTAGATGGCTCCCTCAAGGACTTCACAATCTGGAGACAAGTAGCCTAAGAGGACAGAAGAATTGATAGAAGTATGACTTTTAGAAGCAGGCAAACCCATGAGCTATGAGTGTGTGAAGGCTAAACTCTCTGATGTAGTCTCTTGATATTCTCATCAATAAAATGAGAGTATCTGTATTCCATAAATCTTATGTAAGGGGTAAATGAGGTGATCTAAGTAAAGTGGTCAGTAAAATGTCTGGCATAAAGGAAGTGCATGAACAGCACTGGGCCATTAGATATTGAGTATTTTAAAATAGTAGTAAAGAGTTATTTTAATTTTAAGTGTGGTAATACCATGCTGGATATCCTATATAATAAAAGGCTAATATGCAAATCGACACAACGGCACAACAACCAGTCGCTATGATGTGCTCTCACCACCAGGGGACAGATACTCAATGCTGGAGCTGCCCCCTGGTGGTCAGTGCACTCCCACAGGGGAAATGCTGCTCAGCCAGAAGCTGAGATCGCCAGCAGGTGGACATCCCCTAGGGGTCCCAGACTGCGAGAGGGCTCAGGCCTGGCTGAAGTACCATCCCCCTCCCCAGTGCACGAATGTCGTGCACTGGGCCTCTACTGTAAAAAGAAATAGCCTTTAAGAGTTTGGTATGTGTTGAATTCTTATGAATGAAATGCCATAATATCTGGCATTTGTTGTATCTGACAAAGAGACACCAGGTAATTTCTGCTTCACAACCAAGGTAAATACTGCAGGAAGATAGTATTCCAGATAGAAGGGTCTGTCAAAATATTGTGCTATTTGTTTACTGCTGGGGCAGGAGAGACAAAGCAATTTTGTGAATAGACAGGAGCTGTATTTCTGGAGCTCTGCATGGAGTTCTGGTTTTTGTGTCCCTTGTTAAAATATTCTCTTGACTACCAGATTTTTTGCACACAGAGCTTGTAAATATGCTCCAGAAAATGGTTCATAGCACGCATTTAAAACAAGGAAATGAAATGACCTGTGTCACCAATTTCATTCATTCATAGCATAGATTTTTCCAGTTGACCAGCGGCACACCTCATCTTGGTGCCCTGGGTACTTGACTGTCCTGGCCCAACACTTACCTGGACACAGTGCAAGTCCCCTACTCATCATTCCATCCAGTATGTATTATTTTTAATTTAAAAAGGTATTTAAAAGTATAGTCCAAGTTTGGGGTGTATATTTAATTGGTCAACAAATATACAATAGGATGCTAAATTGTATCTTCACATGGAGCCTAAAACTTGAAATTGGTATTATTTCTATCCTCCATTTTCTAGTCTAAAGGAATAATGTTTGTGAATATTAATACATTGTGGACTCTAAAGTGATTTGCAAACCCAAAATATTGTCTCCTGCCAGTGCTTTAATGCTTAAAAAATTATAGTAGAGCTTTTATTTCTTGTGTTTTAATTATAAAATATTATCTCTTATTATATTGGTGCAAGGGCACCAAGAAAGATGTTAATGAATCTAAATAATAAAATATAGCTTCTGCTTTATGATTTTTGTTCTTATGGAGTGTGGTCAATGGATTATAGGGTAGCCCCCCCCCCTTACTTATGTACCCTGATATTCAAGTATTTTTTTTGTGTGACACTTTCCCCTCGAGCCTGGGTGGGACTTATGGATTGTTTCCAAACAACAGCATATGGCAAAGGTAACATGATGCACAAGATTTTCTGTATATATATTACAAAAGATGGTGACCCATCTTGCTAGGAGACTCTTTCTCTTTTGCTGAATTTGAAGAAGCAAGCTGCCATTTGTGAGCTGCCATGTGGACAAGGACACGTGGCCAGGAGCTGAGGGTGGCTTCTGGCTCAGAGTAACCGGGAAACTGAGGCTCTCAAGCTGGCAAACTGAAAGGGCCTGGATTCTGCCAACAACACTGTGAGTTAGGAAGCTGATTTCTCCCCAGTTGAGCCTCAGATGAGGTGCCACTGGGCTGACACCTTGGCTGTAGTTTTGTGAGACCCCAGAGCAGAGTGCTCAACTAAGCTGGGCTGAGACTCCTGACCCAGAGAAACTGGCCAGTAGTAAATGTGTGCTGTTGTGTAAGCCACTAACTTTGTAATGGTATTGTTAAGCAGCAATAGATAACGAATACACTAAATTTTACAACATTTTTTAAAAAACTGAGCTTAACTCCTATGGATGATTTCAGTCATTTGCTCTAAATGAATATTCCTGTTGAATTATGCCACATGAGTGGGAAAAATAGCTAACATTTATTGAACTCTTCCTTTTATCTTATTGACTCAGGATGGAAGATAAACCTCTCCAACATCATCATTAAATCAATCAATCAATCAATATGAAAATCACAATGTTATTTCCAGTACAGCTAGGAAAGAAAATACTTAATTCTAAGAGATATCTGGTGGACAGTGAGGATCAGAACTTACTGGACATTGTTCTGTATTGTTAATAATACAGAACATTGAGAATAAGTAAAATTATCACAGCTTTGGCAAAATTACTAAAGACACAAATGATTGCCTTGAATCAGTATGACTTTTACATCATCTCATTCAACCTTCTTGATAACATCAAATGTCTTGAATTATACAATAACTAGAGGTCCAGTGCATAAAATTCGTGCGGGGGTGGGGGGGGGAGATTCGCTCAGCCTGACCTGCACCCTCTCCAATCTGGGAGCCCAATGGCTCAGGCCCACTCCCCGTTGTTCTCTGCTCTCTGCAGGGCCTGGCTGCTCTGCGCCTGCTGCCCAGAGGTTCTCCACGGCTCAGAGGGTCTCCGTGGTCAGGGTGGGATGTTGGCCTTGTTGTGGGCTTGATACCCAGTTGGGGACATGAAGGAGATAGCCAACTGGTGAATCTCTCTCACCGATGACACTTCTGTCTCTCTCTCCCACTCCCTTCCTCTCAGAAATCAATGAAAATATGTTAAATTTAAAAAAGGAAGAAGAATGAATAAAACAAAGTGAAAAAGAGCCATTCTCCAGATTATTGTCCCAACCTCTTGAGATTCTGCTTTCGGCAAGTGTGGAGAGTTTGGCTCAAGTAAACTCATAAAAGTTCTCTACAGGTTTGAATGTTTTTACATGAACACTATGTATACTCCTGCTGGTTTCCAAGGGCAAGGAAACAGAATCAGTCCATGAGGTCTGCTGTGAAACTGTAGAGGAGTCTGTTTTTGCTGTCAAAAGCCAAGTCACCCTTAGAAAGAGTGTAGAAGACCGGAAATGGGATTTACAAAGAGAAAACAGACGGAAGTGAACAGAGGGATGCTCCCGCACTCTTTTCCACCCAGACAGGCTGGTTTCTCAAACATCCTCCCTCCCTGAAGTTGGTGAGCTGTGGCCTAAGGTTGGAGGAGTCAGAGAAGCCCCAGGTGAGGTCTGAGGCTTTGATGTCACCAGAGAGCTTTCTGCATTTGAATGAAGTCTTGGAGTAAGATCCATTTGAGTGAATCACCCTGACCTCCTTCCCTCCTTCTTGCTCCCTACCTGACCCACTACTCCCTGAGCCCAGGATCTGTCTGCTCCCAGCTGCCTCCTCCGAACATGCCAAGCGCATGTGGATCCCCGAGAGTGAGGCTGACAAGACTAGACACTCCAGCAGTGGGGCTGAGGGGACTGGGTGCTGCCATCTTGTGGCTATGAGTGCCGCCATCTTTGGGACAGAGTGATGGTTAATTTGCATATTACCCTTTTATTAGATAGGATATGATAAATGTAGTCATTAAATGTGATTTTAAAAAAGAGAGAAACAGATTTACCATGTGTAACCAGTAAATTTATCAAAGCAAAGATCATAATGTTATTTTAAAGGAAATACTTAAAAAAGAAAAAATAATGTGTCAGACTCACTAGAGATCAGAAGGAGTTTGGAAAACTCCATTAACATGTTTGATATAAACTTATTACTACCAATTTCCTGACTCAAAAGCCACAAAATATTTTTCATAAAATATGCTTCCATGTGATATGTAGATTTCTAAGAGAACCTGGTGATAGGACTATACAGTAGTATTTTGGTTACTTGGAATAATAGTAATATTCAATGACATATTAACATGACATTAGAATTTCTTCAATCATATTTTTTAAAATTTGGAGTCAGTAAAAGTTTTAGCTCTTCTGAAATATTAGTCTATGACTAATTACGTAGGCTTATTTTGACTACCTACATAGACTTTGGTTCAACTTTATAAGCTTATTGTTTTCTTTGAACTAAATTTAATTGATACATTGTCCTATCTGAACCTACCCCATTGGAATTTATTCAAATTTATTTTAAAATAAAATACACTATTAGTATTTCCTTTCACACAATCAGATTATTGTATTTGACCTTACCCATAAATATTTCAATGTACTTATATTAATTTTCTTGTTTTGCTCCAAGTTTTGTAGAAATTTACTATAAATCTTGACATTCTATATATGTAGCTATGAGGGCTGTTTTTAAATAAATAAACTGTTTCCCTTCTATAAAAATTGTAATTGTATTTTCAAAATTTCCCAATAGAGGTACAATGATCTGTACTTAATTTTTATCTAGAACCTTTTCATAAATTGAAATATATATCATAATCTGACAGTCATGAAGTTACAGTTAACATATTATCTGATTTCTCTCATTTTTACATGTGAAGAATTCAATGATGGGATGTTGAAACAACTTACACTTAACCCTAGAGAGAATAGGAAGCAGAATCAAATCAGATTCAATGATTGTTCATTCTAAAACTGATCTATATTTAAGAGCAAAAATTAAGAGTCTTAGCCACAAAAATATGATTGCCTATATTATTTTAGTTTAACATTGTCTTTAAATATTAAACTGTCACTTTTTATTAATTTGTTTCTCCAGAAACATCTCCTCAATATAACCATATACAAGAACTTGAACTAAAAGTCTTTTACTTTTTATGCTTTGTTTGCTTGTTTTGTGTTTACTGTGACTGTTACGAGTTCATGAATAGGATGTAAAGGAAGGGGTTAATATATTCTGCCACTCCAAAATTACTACCCACAACCAAAATCATAGCTTAGTTTCTTCTCAAAACACATGTTTGCCATTTTTAATCACGGACTCAGGGATTAAGAATGGAATGAAAAAGAGACATGACTATGGGGCAATTCAAATAAACAAAGAATTAAGATGTTGTGATATGTTTATAAAGACTAGAGACATCTGGAATATTCCAACTACACAGTACAGATAATGCACTCTTTCTTTTAATAAAGGCTTTAAGTACCGTAAAATATCAAATTCTAAAGCGCTACCGAGGGCCTCTGTTATTTGTCCTTTGTCTTCTAATATGAGCCAAGTTCTGAGTTCCTTCTTTATTGCAATGTATACTGTGTTCACTACTTCTGACTCATATTTGATTTTAATCTTCTTCATTAAAGATAATCTATTTGTGTTTAAACAGTGTCCTGTTAATCAGATCTTGATGAATTATGTTTGTCATATATGACTATTCACTTAGACCACTCTCTGTTCGAAAGGAAGATATGCCATGTTAAATAGGAAGTAGATATTCTGATACCAATCCAGAATTGCTCCTTTATTATTTGAAAGATATGCAAGTGGTATAATTTTTTATGGCCTGTGATTGTATTACTCAAGGCCCAGTTGCAGGAACTATTAGGCATTGTGTTAGATTCAGAGAAGACCAGTTATTTAGCGTCCTTCCCCTGGCAGCATCCTGCTAATTGATACAAGCAATTAAAATAAAGAAGCAAAGGGAAGAACAGAAGGAAGAAACTAGAATTAGAGTTTTAAGAATACTTATTTAGTTGCTGGATAAAAGAAAGAGATTATACATTTAAAAAGACAGACAGGTGTTTATAGAGGAAAACAAATAGATTTAACAATAGCAGCAACAACCAAAAAATTTTCTGAGACACCAATTGATTAAATTGGCAACAAACATGAATATTTATTTTTTAAAAGCAAAACAATAGCTAATATGAAAAAATATAATAAAATATGTTAAAAGAATATACCCTTTTTATCCTTTTTAAATGGGCCAGTATTTAAGATGTGCTGTATTCAAATATATGTTTCTTTGTTTTGCTGGAAGGAAATGCTTTGGTTTGGCTTATTAATATGGATACAATTTCTGGAAAGCAACTTGGCAATAACCAACAAGGATCATTAAAAGTTAAAATTCTTTTTTAAAATTTCTGATTGGACTAAACATGGCAGAAGACATGTCTGTTTTGTTTGCCATAGTGTCTTCTGTAGCTTTTAAAGTATCTCACACACACACACACACACACACACACACACACACCCGTACCAGGCATAGTTACTTTCCAATAAATTGTTATCATGATGATAATAATAAAAGTATAAATAGTTACTTTCCAATAAATTGTTATCATCAATGATGATAATAAAAGCATGACTTTTCATAGCAATATAACCTAGAAAAATCCTGAATGTCAACATTAAAGGAACAATTTTAAAAATTGGGCAATTCATATGACAAAATATTTAGCCAATAAAACATTTATGTAAAATTATTTAATAGCAAGCAAATGCTCATTAAACACTAATACAATTATCAACCAGTCTTATTGTAGTCTATACTTCATTATCTCAAATTTAAAATAAAATATATGATAAAATATTGGCTGTGGGTCAAGTCTATTTGTGTTTTTAGAATCAACATTGTAGGATTCTCTTAATTCTCCACTCACTATAGATGACAAAAATGACAGTTCAAATTGTTCTGCACTTATGAATTTTTAAAAAGTAGTAAAACTAGACTGAATATATCATTCTTCTTAACACTTTCTGAATTTACATACATATATATTACATATAAATTAAAAGCATCTACTTTCTTTATTCTTTTTATATTCTAGCATGAAATTCTATGTCAGTTTCCTTTTAATGTTAATGCAGTTTTTAGCAATATTAAAATATTTTTAGTCTTAGATAAATTGGATACTTATACTTAATAACGATTAAAATATGACCAACTATTCACATAGTATATATTTCAACAAAAGGGTATATTGTCACAAACAGTTGTTGGACTGGGCAGTTTCTCCAAATTATGGTAGGTAATTACTAGTTTGTGGCAAATGCCACAATACCAAGAGACCTAGCCTCACATTTAGTGTAAGCAATTTCCATTCCAGTGGCTTTGCTCACAAACTCACATGTACTATATTATGAAGGACTGAAACCCTAACCCTTTATTTTGTTTCTCCCATAAGTGTGATGTTAAAAAATATGATTTTAGTTTCCATCTTGTAGTCTCAGCTTTATTTACATACACTGGTGTTTCCACATTAACCTTTGTAAATTGAACACTGGTCAGAAAAGAAAGATTAAATATATGCTTATGGAAGGAGAAGCTAAGTACCAAATGATAAAGGTCAGAAACTTTTCAGAAAACACTAGAAAGGATAACTGTTTAGGAAAAAACTAGCTTTTTTGCTCTCCCCCATGTTGCCTCGAGGCAGTTACTGCCTGTTTCTCTGCAGAAATTGACAAAAAAAAGCAGCCAAGACAGCACCGTTCTCATGAAATAAGTGACCAGTTGCCCTCAGGCATTGCATGTCCCATCCAACTCTCTGTAAATCCCCGGGCTGTGGATTAAAATGTAGGGAGACAGACTATCACTGCCTCATCATACCACACTGCCCAGTTCAAAATTCAAGATTACAAAAGATCAAAAGGCCAAAAGAAAAAGACGCAACCAATGTAAAACAGAAATAGAAATTTTGACTCATTCAAAATATTGACTTTATTGATTTTGTATATACACATACATATACATATACATATGTAAAAAAAAAAGATTACAGATGGAAATTATCAACAACGGTATCCTGGTAGAGTTTTCAGTATAAGGCTATGCTGTAAAACAGGTCAGGAAATGATGACAGTCTACAGGCCAAATTGGATCTGCTTCCCATTTTTGTAAATAAAGTTTTATTGGAACACAGCCATACATACCCAATAATTTCTATGTTAGCTATAGCTGCTGCCACATTACAAGGACCAGGTTAAATATTAGTGTGACACAGACTGGCCCTCAAAACCTAAAATATTTCCTAATTGTTTTTTATAAAAAAAAACTTTGCCAAACTTTGCTCTAAACTCACAGAATGAGGCCTGCCTATATTTTAAAGATCCATCCTCGGCACACATCACCAGTGCAGCTGACACTGACCAAAACAAGACCTCAGAGTAGGACAAACTGAACAACACAGGCAACTCATAATAAGGAGAGAATTTTAACAGATGGAATAAGAATCTAAAGTGTGTGTTAAAAATAGATGATTGATGGATAGGTATTGTCAAAAGAAAGCAGAATTAAAATTTATTTAAAAATGAAATAGAAATATTAAGTATGAAAAAAATATGAGTTGGCAGGAAGAGAATAAAAGATTAATCAGTGGTAGATTGGATATACCTGAAAAATGAATGAGTGAATTGAAATATAAGACTGGAATTTTCCAGAGGAAAGCAAGAACAACTAAATTGACCCAGGTTATGGATAAGTAACAAATAATAAAATTTCTCAAAAAGGGGAAAAAAAATGGAAAGAGGAAAATATTTGGAAACAGGTTTCTTATTCTGGTAATATGCCAGACTATTATTATCACAAAAAACCACTAAAATTATTTCATTTTAAAATATTTTCTCAAAAGATCAAGAACTGACATGATATGATAGTTAGGAATTAGCATATAAAATCCAGAAGATGTGAACCAGCTCATTAGAATGTTTGCCTCTGGCCCAGCCCACTTGGCTGAGTGCTTGAGCACTGACCTATGAACCAGGTCATGGTTCAGCGCCCAGTCAGGACATCCCCAGGTTGTGGGCTTGATCCTCAGTATGGGGTATGCAGGAGGCAGCGGATCAATGATTCTCTCTCATCATGGATGTTATTCCCCCTCC
>PVJC01028563.1:0-22468 GCA_004026665.1 Murina feae
GAGGAGGAGGAGGAGGAGGAGGAGGCAGCAAGGGAAGAAGACATCCTCTCTTTTAAGATGTCTCTTAACTACACAACACTCAATTTATACGTAATTGGCCAACATTTAGCCACATCTGGCTGCAAGGGAAATAATGAAGAGCTATTGAGCTGAGTGGCATTGTGCCCACTTGACGAATCTGTGTTTTGTAAGGGGGGAGGGCAGGTTTCCTGTTATAAAAGAACTAGGAAAGAATACATTTAGCGAGGCACTCACTGATCCTTTCTCACTGCCAACAATATCCACCTACTTTCTTCAATCGCTTTCCATTCCCCTCAAACATTCTAGCTCTCCACCCTTCATCCTAAAAGAAATCCAAGAGCTTCTATATTGTCTTTCTCTTCCCTTCACTGCAAGAATTTTTTAATCACTTTCTTTACAATTCCTTTTGTAAAAATGTTTTATTTTTTATTGATTTTTTTACAGAGAGGAAGGGAGAGGGATAGAGCCAGAAACATGGATCAGCTGCCTCCTGCTGCCTCCTACTGGGGACATGCCTGC
Source organism: Murina feae (assembly GCA_004026665.1). Lineage (NCBI taxonomy): Eukaryota > Metazoa > Chordata > Mammalia > Chiroptera > Vespertilionidae > Murina > Murina feae. Next base: position 541 of record PVJC01028563.1, read on the forward strand.
AACCAAGGTACATACATGCCCTGGACCGGAATCCAGCCTGGGACCATGGAGTCCACAGATCCACGCTCTAGCCACTGAGCCAAACTGGCCAGGGCTACTCTCCTTACAATTTCTTTAACATTTCTTCTTTTCTGTTTACCCCCAATCCCTAGTCACCATCTCACCTTTAGGTCATACACTTGCCTAACTGGTCTGAGTTCCTGGGAAATTTAACAGAAACATCCGTACCCCAACCAATTCTTTAAATTTTATTTATATTCAACTTCCCAAATAATACGAGTGATTGGTTTCTTTAAGAAAGTATACGTAAAGAGACATATGTACTACTATTTGTAATACCTTAAACAATAAAAACGAACATGTAAGCAAAATTAAAATTAAAAAAAAGTATACGTAATGCAAACATCTCTTTCGGCCCCACCCTAGGCTACATTAAAACCTTTAGAATTTGCTGAGCCCGTGAAAGAAAGGGTGGTGAAGGGGAAACGGGACGAAGGCCTCCGTCCCCGCGAGCGCCCCCGCCCCCACAACGCGCTGAGTCCTCGGGAATCCCAGGGAACCCGCCGGCACCCGGCCCTCGGGCGGAGGGAGGGAAGAGGTTCTCGCGAGAGCCGGAATTCACGCGGGAACCGCGAGCGAGGCCCTTCTCTGACGCACTTCCGGGGCTCGGGAACCGAGACGGGCCAGGTGGCTGCCAGCCGGAGAGATGGTGGTCACCCGCTCGGCGCGGCCTCAGGCCGACATCCAAGCTGCGGCGCCTGAACGCTCCGGGCGGAAGGTAGGAGGCGGCGAGAGGCGCCCGGGGAGGGGGCGGGCGGCGGCGGGTCCCGCGGAGCGCGCCGGCGGGCGGCGGCCCTGCAGCTGCAGCGTCGGGACCGGCCTGCCGCCGCCGAGCCTGGCGCGCCCTGTGCTGTCTTTAAGGCAGGCCTTAGTGTGGACCCGAGAGGTTAGTTCACTTGCTTTGGGTAGCTCCGCGCCAGTGCAGACGAACAGCTCACACCTTTTAACTTGTTAGCATCGCCCCAAGGGTTTATTTTGGCCACCAAGCGAGAGCTACGTTAGCGGGTTTGGCGTGAAGGGCAGCTTTTCTCATGGGGAGGCTGGCGGAGACCCCACAGCACCTCCTTTTGGCCTGGGGAGGTGGACGGTGATGCCGCCCGGCGGCTCTCGGTGGCGCTAGTTGTCCGCTACCCCTGATTGTGGGAGGAAGGGAAACGAACGTTACTTCTGTTACGTGTGTGAAGGTGAGGGCAGCGACCACTTCCATTGCTGTGTGTTCCTAAACATATCTTTGCCCAGAGTTAATCGTCTCCTTATTCCCTCTCCCCCGTATGTTTCGGAATATAGGTCCACCTAGAATATTTGACATTTTTAGGTGTAGAAGTATTTTCTTTTCAGTTATAATTATCATCATCATCATTATTATTATTATTTTGATCTCTAAAGCCAGACTCAAGGACTTGGGTGAGGCGGGTGAAGCAGGGCCCTGCAAATGCAGGGACAGATACTCTATACAAGTTTTCAAAATAATGGATGGTGGTGTTGGGTTTTGTGTTCATCTAGTTGACTGGGGTTTTTTTTTTAGTGCTGTCTTAAAATTTGCTCCTGAGGGTAGTGCCTCTCTCACCTTGCCCAGGTCCTAGCCCTACCTAGGTTAACAGCGTGCGTTCTCTGGCTTACAGAATTCTGCTGAAAGAATTTATCCGCATCCGAAAGGCAGGAAGGCATCTCCATCTGATGACTCAAGCACTGCTGAATCACAGGGCAATAGGACACAAAGCTCCGTCCCTAAAACTCCAAAAGCTGGAAAGAGGAAGAGCAGTAGAGACTCATTATCAGAAATGAACACACCAGCTACTGATGGAGAGACCTCGGAAGCAGAGTCAAGTTGTTCTGTACCTGAGCCCCAGGATCCCATTGTAAGAATAACAAGGAGAAGGCAAATCTTAGTTGCATGCACCCCAGTGTCCAGTGTTAGGAAAAGGCTAAAAATAACGTCGATAAGTGAGTCTCATACGGAAGAAGAAGTCTCTGAAGCAGAATCGCATGTTTCGGGTATTTCTAGAATTGCGTCTTCTACAAGAACCAGAAGTAAGACTAAACCCCTAACAAGTTCAAGCCAAGAATTACATTCGGAAGCTATTTCTGATGCTGAAGCATCATGCTCAGAAGCTTCTACATTTTCTAGTATTGCAACTAGGACAAGGAGGAGTATGCAGAGGAAATTACGGGCACAAACAGAGAAGAAAGATACTGAAATTACACCAGGAAATGAAAAGCAAATGATAAACACGTCTGTGAATTCAGATACTAGACAAACGTCTTGTGTACAATCCAGCTCTCTTTCTCCGATAAATAAGCCAAATTGCTCTAATGAAATCTGTAATGATTTTGATAATGATTCTTTCCATGGAAAGTCAGGAAAAAAACCAACAGTGCAAAAATGCCACCATCTTAATATAAAAAAGGAAGAACAGGCTAATGTTGCACCTCTCGAAGAAATAACAAAGCAGAAATGTAAGAGTTTAGATGAAGAAGCTGAAGGGATGATAGATAAGGGGAAAGAAATGAATGGGGAAAATTCTGAGTTGAAGAGTTTTCCTGAGCTTCAGGATGCTGGCCTTCAGCAGTTAATTTCTCAGAGGCAGTCAACCCCCCAAAATAACAAAACTGCATCAGAGCCCTCAAGGCTGAACTCTGAGGCCGTAATGAAATCATTAGCTCAAACATTTGCAGTTGTGGAAATAGACCGATGGACTGAAGAGAGAAAGAGCACCATGAAAAGCAGTGATGGTGGTGGTAGTGATGAAGAAGAGTGCACAATGATAGCTGGTAGCGAAGACATGGATGAAGAAAGAGGTGGAGATTTTGAGTGTGATACCAAACTGTACATGTCGGAGCTCCACACGTCTCAGCATGACTCTGTTTTATTGCTTCTCAGCAGTGATGAAAGCCAGCAATCTGAAAACAGTGAGATTGAAGAGGACACTATGTGTTTTGTTAAAAATAGTGTTCAAAGGGGGTCATTACCTGGAGACCCGGAAAACAAGTTATGTGACAATGCATTGTTTGTAATCGACACAACTCCTGGAGTAAGTGCTGATAAAAATTTTTACTTGGATGAGGAAGACAAGGCAAGTGAGGCTGCCACTGAGGAAGAAAAAGAGGAGGAGGAGGAAAAAAGTGAAGAACCATCAGACCAAGACGAAAACGAAGATGAGTTTAGTGATGAAGACGACTTACTAAATAGCACAAAGTCTAAACTGTAAGTCTTGCCTTTATTTAAAGTAAGTTTTTGATACATATTTCAAGTGGCTAATTTACCATAAAAATATAAAATATTAAACCAGGGAATTGAGGAAATTATTGCCTCGAGTTCAATGTGGAAGAGCTCTTTATCCAGCATTTCCTTCATTTCTGGATGCCTATGTTAATCATATTTTTCCCAACAATGATAGCTAAAAGTGCTTCTTTTAGTGTTATTTAAAAATCATCTTTTAGTATTTTCCTGCATGATTGTTAATAGCAGTATAAAAGAGAAGAAAAATAATTGGTTTTTTACTATATGTTGATTGTAGAGAAGTTAGAAAAATAAAGAAAAGCCATCTATCACCCACTGAAAGGCATTAATGTTTAGGGTTACTTCTTATTTTTCTCTGCTTTAAATTTGTTTTTCCCAAGTACAGGCTGTGGCAGCAGTGTATCCACAAAATACATCCTTATAAGGAGTCACATATTAATGGATGCCTAGTGAAATCAGTCTGAGGATAGGCTCAGGCATTTTTATTTTTAAAAGCCATGGTTCTCTGGAGTAGTATAATTACAGTGTACATTCAGGGTTGAGAATTTCAAGACACTACAATAGAATGATTTCACTTTCCAGTAAAGATTGATTATCAAAACTTTTAGCTGCTCAGTTTATATGAATAATTAGGAAATAAAGTGACTGTAAGTCCAAGTATATTTGCTTATAAAAAGGACCTTTCAGTAATATAAAGTAGAAATTCTCATTACATAATATAGTAGGACGCCCAGGCCAACAGCAGAAGAGTCTGATTTGTTAGGTCTGGGGAAAGACATTTTTTTAAAAGTTCCTGTGGGAACTTTGGATGCTCATCTGTTTAAAACTTCCTTGGCTTAGCGGCACTACCAGATGCCTTTGGTTACCCAGAATATTCTAAGTTTGGTTAACTTGGAAATTCAGAGTAGAAGAAGCTGTCTTTCTCATTGGTTTTATTTTTAATTTTTATCCGTTACTATCTTCCTGTATTATCTCATTGGTTTTAGAGATGAAAGTATGTATGTTTATTGACTCACTACCTATATATGAAGTTGAGCCAAATTGCCAGAGGCAACTCATCTTCTTTTCTGTAATTCTTTTCTTTATAAAAATCCTGTTAAGAAATCTATTGGTATATTATATGGCCTTAATCCTCTTAAAGAAAATCTGAGGAATAAGTTTGCATGTGCCACCAAAAAAACTTCTTTGTTTAATTCATTATTCATCCCTGAATTTTTTTCTTAATGTCTTTTACTAGATTATGTATTTGTTCGGTTTTTGAAAACTTCATTATAAAGATAAGGATTTGTTTTGGTCGTTGACAGTAAAGGGTGAGAGAACGGGGTGGGGGGGGAGAAAGAGATTTTGAAATAGTCTCAATTGTTTCCATTTTGATTTAATTACTTGATCTTTAAGTGATCCTTTCTCTTTCAGTCTGAAGTTGACAAGCAGCAGCATAGACCCTGGTCTGAGTATCAAGCAATTGGGTGGTTTGTATATAAATTTTAATGCAGACAAACTACAATCAAACAAGAAAACCCTAACACAGATCAAGGAGAAAAAGAAAAATGAGGTAAGTTACTAGCTAATTACTTCTAGAAATGATTAGTCCTTGATAAGAGACCAATTTTCCTACAGTGAAATCACATCAAGCCTGCTGTGCTCCTTTTTTCTTTCTTTCCAGAACAATCGTTACTCTTTTTTATGAAGTCCTAGCTGCAGAGGATGACTCTTGCAACCACCAGTTATGATCCCAGGGGGAGTTGTATTTTCTTCTCTTCTCTTGCTATACTTTTAGTTCTTAACTGTTTGGACTGTGATGAGAATCTGAAGGCTGTGAGAGCCTGCCTCTCTCACCAGAAAAAGACTTAAAATTGTACATTTAATTTCAGAAGAAAATTATAGGGTAGGTAATCTCATCCAGATCCTCAGCTTTAGCCGTCCCCTTGCACAGCTTCACATTCGTATTTTCTAGCCTTGCTGCGTCTTCAGGTCTTTCTTCAAGACTTTAAATCCAAGTGCCTGTTGTCTGTTCTTTCATATGTGCTCAGGCACTTGACCTCACTAATTGCCCTACTTCTCTATTCCCTGCCTGAAACCAGCTCCTTCTTTTGTATTCTCTATCATGGTTAATGCCAAAATCTTTCTATTTTGCAATCAAAAAGCTTAGGCTGTAAGGCTTCTTACATACTTTCTACTCTGTCTCCTCCTTTCACCCCACTGTCACTGGCTCATGCAGGCCTTTAAGACTACTCCGGTAGCCTTCTTGCTCATTGTTCTTCAAGCTATTCTCCATACTTTTGCTAGATTTCCTAAAAATATAAATCTGAGCATGATACTCTGTTTAAGTCTTTCAGTGGTTCCTCAGAGCTTTTAAGGTGCCTTTATTCCTCTAACTCTATTCACTTGCTGTGTCCTTGCCATCGAAGACTGCTGTAGTTACCTAAACATACCTTGATCTTTCTCAGGCTAATGCACAGATAGACCACTGTCTTTGAGAAATATTCTTTGACCCTACTGCTTCCGCTAACCTCCTTTGTGCTTCCGCAATACCCAGTATTGATCGGATCCATTATTCGTTATTTTGTTATTTTAATTGTTATATAATTGTTATTTTATTGTCTTTTATCTTTATATTCTTAAAACAGGATTTCTCGACCTCAGCAATATTTGCATTTTGGACTGGATAATTCTTTGTTGTAGGAGAGTGTCTGCGCATTTTCGTATGTTTAGCAGCAGACTTGGCCTCTACCCATAGATGCGAATAGCATCCACACCCCACACAATATACATACACATTCACAAACACCAAAAATGTCTTCAGACATTGCCAATTGCTCCCAATGGAGAACCACTGTCTTAATCCCTAGTATGGTACTTGACACACAACAAGTTCTTAATAATTTGTTAAACTGATTGCTCTCTTTTCTGAGTGATAGAAAAGTCTAGACTGCTACTGTACTACCCAGAAACTTCTAAGCCTAAACCTAAATTGGGGATGTCAGAATTGATCATTGATAATGTCAAATGTTATTGACTAAATTAATGTATGAGTATTCCTATGAACTAATTTGAGGACAAAGTAGTCTTTTTTAGTTCTTGCACTGGGGGAAATTACTAATTAACCTAAGGCTTCTTTTAGTCACTTAAATGGTATTTATTATAATATTTAATCATCCTAGGCAAAAAGACAAAAAATGCAGAAGTAAGTTAGGAAAGATTAACAGATTGACTACATAAAATTTTAAAACTTAAGCAGTTAAAAACACCTTAAAGACAAGTAAGGGACTACATTCATATCACTAAGATACAAAGTACATTTCTACAAATTAATAAGAACACAACCCTAATTTAAAATGAAAACAAAACAAAACAAAAACAAACTACAGGCATTCCCACAGAAGAGGACTTGATGTGTAAAAATGATCAACAGCAAATGAAAATAGCCAAGAGACACTACTGACAACATACAAGAAGATAATACCCAGTGTTAGTGGCAAAATAAAGATAAGGGCCCTAGTTAACTGTTGGTAGGAGTTTATACTATTTGAATGCATTACTTGTAAAATTTTCAAAAAAACACGTTTTGGAATTCGTTTTACAAAAGTAATCACAAGTGTACAGAAATGGTGTTTATAATGATTAATGGAAAAGTGTTTAATAGAAATTGTTAAAACTAAATGTCAGAAGGAAGCCTTAATTAACAACTATTAAGAAAATTGTTGATCTGTGTATAAATTGACATTGAAAGATCATTCAAGATACAGTTACAAAAAGCAGATTTGTCTAGATAGGATAATCTCATTAGTATAACATAAAAAGTACATGTTATTGAATCAAAATCTGTATCACATAATACTCCAGCGTGTCTCCTCAGATTACATGCTGTTTTACCAACATCAGAAGAACTTACTAAAATCCAGTCAGGTTTTCTTCAGGGATTTCAAGAGCCATTGTGGCATTGTTCCAATTATCTTTATTTTCCAGTTGTTTGGTGCCGGTGGCTGGTTGCACACCAATAAGTACAAGTGGACACAATGTAAATCCAATGTGTGCAAATTCAGATTAGTAAAAGTTGAACTAATCGATTTCATAGATTTCCTAAAATAATCCTTCAATTTGCTTTCTGAAACATTTTTATAACAATAAAAGTGTAATATGCTAATTAACTGGAAGTCCTTCCGGATGACCTTCCAGACGAAGCGGGGGCTGAGAGGGAAGCCCAGATCCTGGGTACCAGAGGGAAGCCGGTGCTGGCAGCCGGGGGAAGGAAGGCTACTCTTGCACGAATTTCATGCATCGGGCCTCTAGTTGTAATATAATTTACTAATTTAAAGACAGGTACAGCCCTGACTGGTTTGGCTCAGTGGATAGAGCATCGGCCTGCAGACTGAAAGGTCCCAGGTTCAATTCCGGTCAAGGGCATGTACCTTAGTTTCAGGCACATACCCAGTGGGGAGTGTGTAGGAGGCAGCTGATTGATGTTTCTCTCTCATCGATGTTTCTAACTCTATCCCTCTCCCTTCCTCTCTGTAAAAAAATAAAAATAAAAATCAATAAAATATATTAAAAAAAAATAAAGACAGGTACAACTTCGCAATAGTATGTGCATAAAGAAGGTTAATATAGCCTGGCCAGGGTGGCTCAGTGGTTGAGCGTTGACCTGTGCACCAGGAGATCACCAGTTCAGTTTCGTGGTTAGGACATGTGCTTATGTTGCAGATTCTACCCCAATGGGTCTCTCTCTCCCTTCCTCTCTCTCTAAAATCAATAAAAACATTTTTTTAAAGGTGAATATATTTGGAGTAGTCTTCAGTTGAGAGATGTTTCCATAATAAGTTAAAAAATGATGAAAAGATTTATGTGATGTTTTGAAATTTTAAAACAAATTTAATATTTTTATAGATTATGCAGAAAGCCATCATTACTCCTGATTTTGAAAAAAACTACTGTGTCCCACCATATCGTGAATCAAAACATCAGCTTCAAAAACAACGCAGAGTAAGTACAGTGACTCATTATTTAGAATGTTTAGGTATGTTCAGCTCATATATGACATGGTGATACAACTAAAATATATTTTTTTGAAGAAAACTGTTACGGATACCTAAGGGCTTATAAAATGTGGTTCATAAACATTTTATATGGTTTTCACAAAGTGAAAGTGCACTGAGTGGTGCACATATAACTTTTTTCCTTAAAAACAGTGACAGTTACCATGCAAGATCACTGTTGATTCCTCTCGGCTTATGCTTACCATTCATGAAAGGCCAAGAACTGCTTGTCTGTTGCAGGCTGTTGAAGGGAACTTACGTAGCCAGCTAAAAATCTGGTTTATTTAGTCTACCAAATGAACTGGTTTCTTTAGTAATATGTGGGGAAGGAGGCAGTTGCTTCCATCTGATAAGCATAAGGAAGTTATCAAGAGAGTTGGGAGGAAATTTAAGGAAGGTGCTCCAATATGTCACTAATATGAAACACCTAGGCACATGGTAGATACTTGATAATATTAGTTGTATGAATGGAACAAAAAATTAAGCAAATCACTTACTAGGAGTTTTTAAAAGAATAATTTTTTTAATACGTTTTTAAGTTGATTTTAGAGACAGCTATATGCTAACCAGTTGCCTCCCACATGCACCCTGACTGGGACTGGACCTAAAACCTGAGTATGTGCCCTGACCAGGAATTGAATTGGCAACCTTTCAGAGCATGGCATGAGATGCTTAACCAACTTAGCCACCCTGGACAGGGCTAATTTATTATTTTTATTTTTATATATATATTTTTTTATTGACTTCAAAGATGAAGGAAGAGGGAGAGAGAAATAGAAACATCAATGATGAGAGAGAAACATTGATTGGCTGCCTCCTGCATGCCCCCCACTGGGGATCAAGTCCGAAACCCTGGCATGTGCCCTGACCGGGAATCAAAACTGTGACCTCCTGGTTCATAGTTTGATTCTCAACCACTGAGTCATGCTGGCTAGGTTATTTTTATTTTTTAAGAAGTAAAACAGATTTCTGGATTGTTGGAGTGAGTGACTTTGAGATACCTGAGTGGCTGAATGAAAGTGTTAATGTTTATATATAAGCTTCAGAACCAAAAATGTTTTTATACATTATTTCTTGTGTAGACTATTTTAGACAATAGAAATTAAAGCTGTGGGTTATTTCCCAGTAAGTCAGCAATTCTTACTAAAATACAAAATTAAATTTAAAGGAGTTTTCATTTATGAAATTGGTAATGCTTTACCTAATTTACCAGAGAGATCATTTTTTGTGGTTTCATTCCTTTTATGCAAGATAAATCTGGAGACTAATACATTCTGTAAAGTAACATCTTACTTGTTTTAATCAATGAAATTTTTTGTATGTGCAATTTTGGGGGAAATAAGATAGTTTACACACTTCATTAAAGTTAAAATGTTGTTTATTTTTGAATTCTGAATTTCAGAAAGAGCGGCAAAAAACAGCAGGTGATGGCTGGTTTGGTATGAAAGCTCCAGAATTAACAGATGAACTAAAAAATGATCTCAAAGCACTGAAGATGAGAGCTGGCATGGACCCGAAAAGGTTTTATAAGAAAAACGATAGGGATGGCTTCCCCAAGTACTTCCAGGTATGAAGCAAACAGGATAATGGTGGTGACGTTCTGTGGATTTTAGCTTGGAAAGCATTATAGTGTGATCTTGCTGTTTACTCTTAAGATACATGAGTATTTGCAATTCACATCTGCTCAGTCCATATAATGGTCAGAACCCAATTCAGACAGCCAGCAGCTTGTAATGGCTTTCCATAGAGAGAGACAGTGTTGGCAGATGGTAACTGGGTTCCTAGGTCAGCTCTTTAAAAGTTGTGGAACCTATAAGGTGTGTATTCCATCTATGAATACTACTAGCCTATGAGCAAGAATTCTTACAGAATGGAGGGAGAAGGAGGGAATCATTTGTACCAACTCTTCTTTTCAAGGTAGAGGGATATCTCCAGGCAAGTAGAAAATAAGTTAAAAATTGGTTTTTAAAGTATTTTCAGATGAAAGTCCCATAGAGTCATTCTCTGGAGCTCTCAAGTTCATTTTGTTCTTGGCTACCTTTCATGCCACTCATCTGGAATATTAATTAGAATAGTCTGCCCTCCCTTCTAGTACATCCTCCATATTGTAGCCAGTTATTCTAAAAAAGGGGGTACTCTATTCAGTGATAGCACAGATACCACTTAATGATACCTTCAGTGATTCTTCATGACCTTGATAGGGCCCTTCACCATCTACACCCAAACCAGTTCACCAGCCCTGGCTTTGTCACATAGCCCTCTTATGTGTGAACTACTTCACACTCGCTCTTATGCGTGAACACACTGAACTACTCAGGCTTCTTTGAAAATGCACAGACTGTTGTTGGCATTTGACTTTGTGTGCGCTTGGCTCTGTCATGTTTGCTGGTGAAATTTTACCCATATAAATCCAAGCTGAAGTGTCATCCTTTGTGAAACCTTTCTCTCTCTTAGACACAATTGGTCACTCAGTTATTAGAGCATTGTTCAGCATAATACTGTGCTGTGCTTTCATTGTGTAGTTACCTGTCTGTGGATCTTCTTTCTAAGACTGGGCTACTCACTGCCAGGGACCATATGATCTTTATCTTTGTTTCCCCATACCTAGGACAATGCCTGGCACATAGTAGACACTCGGTAAAATTTATTTGTTTGAATCTGTGAACTAATGCAGAATGGTCAATAAGGTTCTAAGCTGGCAGCATTTATGATAATCTAGGAGATCAAATAGGTGTGAGAATTTATGTGATTTCATTAAATTGGGAAGCTAAAACAAGAGTTTATATTTGTCCCACTTTTTTCTTCTAATTACACTATTCATCAAGAATTTACTGTCTAACACTAAATTATATAAGGAATTTAGGGTTTATTAAAAACTAATGAAGAAATGTCATTAGGACCTAATGCAGATTGAATAGGTGATACATTTTTGCTCTTAAAAATGGCAAAAATTAACTTTAATATTGGTGTAATGTATACTTATGTTTTTCATTTCTATAAATAACACTTTATAAGAGCTACTCTGAAATAGGAAAGCAACATTGCATTCAGGTGTCACATGAGTTATTTTATCAATTGCTCATAGATTGGAACCATTGTTGACAATCCAGCTGACTTCTACCATTCGAGAATTCCCAAGAAACAAAGGAAGAAAACTATTGTGGAAGAACTGCTGGCTGATTCTGAGTTTAGAAGGTAAAGGAATTTATGTTTCACTTTATAATGTGTATGCTTTTCTTTAGAATATGCATAAACTTGAAATTTCAGATATTTTTAACTGCTTTATTTTAGCATGCTTTCTCAACAGCAGCACTGCTTACGTTTTGGATGGGATAATTGTTTATTAGGAGGAACTTTCATGTGCATTGTAGGATGTTTAACAGCCTCCTTGGCCTCTTCCCACTATATGCCAGTAGCAATACCCCATTCATAACAATAAAAATGTCTTCTGACATTTCCAGATATCCCCTGCAGAGCATAAGCATTCCCAGTTTAGAACTATTTATTGCTTTAGAAAGCAGATGAATATATTTGACTGACTAGAGATGAATGAGCCTGCTAACAAGACTAGGAAATAATAGCCAGGGGGGCACTAAGAAAACCAGGGGGACACAATGACATAGAAGTCAAGGAAAGAGAATGTTTTAAGCAGGTATAAGCCAGAGCGAGTGATTAGTAGAAATGCTACTGAGAGATAAGAACTAAAAACTTCCTTTGGATTTAGTTACAGTAACTTTCGCAGGGGCTTTAGTGGAGTGAAGGGGAAGAAAACAACTTGAGAGTGAGTTGAAAATGAAGAAATGGCACGGTCATTGTTTCTTAATGGCTGAGTGTCAAACAGGAGGTCATTGTTCGATTTCGGGTCAGGGCACATGCCTGGGTTTTACGCTCAATCCCCTGTAAGTGTCATGTAGGAGGCCGCTGATCAATGATTCTTTCTCATCATTAATGTTTCTATCTCTCCCTCTCCCTTCCTCTCTGAGATAAAAGTAATATTTTTTTTAATAAAAAGGAAGACATTTAAGAAGTCTCAACAATTTTTTAAAAAATGAAGAAATGGACACAACTCTTTGAAGTTCTGTTGTGAAGAGGAAGAGAGAGGCAGGGCTAGTAAATGTGGAATTAAGAGGATTTTTAAAGATGGGAACAATTTGAATATGTTTAAAGCTTCTTGAAGCAGCTACGTATTTATACTAATAAAAGGGTAATATGCTAATTAGACTGGGTCAACCAGATATCTTCCAGTTGTCTGATCCTCCTTCCAGACAAAGCCACGGTGGTGGGGGCCAAGGTAGAGGTGGTTAGAGGTGATCAGGCCAGCAGAGGAGCAGTTAGGGGTGATCAGGCTGGCAGGGAGGGTGGTTAGGGGCAATCAGGCCAGCAGGGAGATGTGTTAGGGGTGATCAGGCAGGCAGATGAGTGGTTAGGAGCCAGCGGTCCTGGATTACAAGAGGGATGTCTCACTGCCAGACATACCCCAAGGGTTCCCAGATTGGTGAAGGTGTAGGCTGGACTGAGGGAACCTACCTCCCCCTGTGCACAAATTTCATGCACCGAGCCTCTAGTATATTGTAGAAGATTTAAAAACATTTCTGCTAAAGTCCCAGATTGGTTTAATAGCAAAAGTAAAAATGTTTATCAAGGGTTCTAAAAATAATATAGATTGTGGGTATGGAAAATGTTATGAGAGCTATTTAATGAGTCTGGGTAATGGTAAAAATTTGGAAATAAGCACTATCAACATTGCTGTGATTTCTGAGATTGCCATTATCAAGATTACAAAATATAGGTCAGTTTTTAGCCACAACATATGTGTAACACTTAAGTGTTAGAATACTAAAGAATAATTTTGGAATAAAGAAGTTGGGGCAATAACCTAGAAATGTAGTAGAATGAGTATAAAATTGCAGGTCAGAGGTTGTCATGTCAGCTTATTATTTCCCATACCTCAATCATTGGTTACCATTTTCACAATGTTACACAATTATCTGTATACTGCTTACTTTAAAAGGAAGGAGACTTTATATTGCTACTGTAAATGAGTTTATTAATTACATTTTTCTATATACATTAAGATAAAGTACATTACTTAATGTGAATGTTGTCTGCTTTACCAGCACAGTTTACATGCCACAATGTGGGAAACACTTCTACAGCAAGTTTTAACCCTCTACCCTGGCTCAAGAGGTTGTCTCTGACCACTTTGGGAAAGAGAACTTCACTGAGTATATTTAATGCATCAGATGTTCATTAGTAGGAATGTCCAGGGACAGAAAAAAATACGCTTTTCTTTGTTATGTGGTTTTGGCTTTGTTTTGTTTTTTTTTTTCCAAATTATTTTTATTGACTTTAGAGATAGAGAGAGAAAGGTAGGGAGAGAAAGAGCAAAACATCCATTAGTTGTTGCACTTATCTTTTCATTCAGTGGTTGATTCCTGTATGTGCTCTGACCAGGGATTGAACCCACAACCTTGACATGTTGTAATGATGCTTTAACCAACTGAGCTACCTGGCTAGGGCTGGCTTTGTTTCATTTTTTTTTTTAAATTTTGTTTCATTGCTTAAAGTATTACAACGAATGTTACATAGGTCTCCATTTTTTTCCCTTGACCTTCCCCCTTCCTCCCTGTTTCATTTTTAATCTAACCTTAGATTTGTTAGAAAGTCTGTAAGTTGTATTTTGGGGATTGAATGGGCTATAAAATTGTAAAGGTTTAAATAGCTTCTGTTTTAGAGAAAATTTTAGCTAATCCTCAGCTTTAGTAATGTGATAACATTTATTTAACACAGTAAATGTGCTTTAGAACAAAGGAATTTTATACAGAGAATTTTTAAACTTTTCATAATTAACTGTGGATTGACAACTTCTAGCTACCACAGCATTATTTTTCTGCAGTAAATTTGCTTTTGTGTTTCCAAAGCCCAGTGGGGAAATATAGTCTACTAGAGGCCCAGTGCATGAAATTTGTGCAATAGAGGTTAAAGGGGGGATTAGGGAAAGGTCCCCTCAGCCCAGCCTGCACCCTCTCCAATCCAGAACCCCTTGGGGGATGTCTGACAGTCAGACATCCCTCTCAAAATCCTAGACTGCTAGCTCCTAACTGCTCACCTGCCTGCCTGCCTGATCGCCCCTAACTGCCCCCCCTTCCAGCCTGATCACCACTAACTACCTCGGCCTGCCAGCCTGATCACCCTCAACTGCTCCCCCACCCCTGCCGGCCTGGTTGCCCCACATAGCCTGCTGCTCGGTCGTTTGGTTGTCCCTCACTAACCCCCCTGCTGACCTCCTTGCTCCACGTAGCTTGCTGTTGGTCGTTTAGTCACCCTTCCCTAACTCCCCTGCTGGCCAGGTCGCCCCACGCAGCCTGCTGCTCGGTCATTTGGTCATCCCTCACTAACCCCCTTGGCAGCCTGGTCCCCCCACACATTCTGTTCAGTCGTCCATTTGGTTGCGATGGTCACTTAAGCTTTTATATACATAGAAGATAGTAGCAATTCTCTGGTCTGAGGATGCCTTTACACTCTGAAGAATTATTGAAGACCCATAGAACTTGTGTTCTGTTCAGTGGATTACATTTATAAATATTTACCGTTAATGGAAATTATAATTTAGAAACTTAAGATTTGTCAATTCATTTTAAAGTAATAAACCCATTACACATTAACATATTTTCATGAACAAAACAAAAATAATTAAATTTAAATCTCTTTAATGTCTGGCTTAAAGACAGTTGGAGCCTCATATCTGCTGCTGTGTCAGTCTGTTGTGATACAACGTGTTGTGTAGCCTCAGGAAAACTTCCCTATACACTCATGCGATAGGCAACGATGTCTTAGTATACTTGTAAAATAGTGTTTACCTAATGGACTCCTGGAAGGGTCTCATTCCCAGATCATATTTTGAAAACCATTGGTCTTTGGTATATTTCTTAAGATTCTAAAAAGTATGTTGTGTGTTTACAGTTAAGTGCAGACTTTTTGTTTTACTTAGTCCTTCTATTTACATTTTTATCTCACAAAAATATTTAAAGCATTTGATATTAGCTGGATGTAGTGCATGAGTTTCTAGTGACTGAAAGTTTTCAAAAGCTTCCCTCTATAGTTGTCATTTTTTTCTCACTAGACTATAAGCTCCATGAGGGCAGGGACTTTGACTGTCTGGTTTACTGCTCTGTCCCCAACTCCTAGAATGGCTCCTTACACCTGGTGGAACTTAGTACAAATGTGATGAATAGATGGTAAAAATGCACACACACAAAATTTGAGATTTAAAAGCAGGCTCCACCTCCCCAGAATGTAACATTAACTTCTGAAGTCTGATTTGTCATACTTTAGAACTTAAAATTTTATTTGTTTTTATTTTTAGATATAACCGAAGGAAGTACTCAGAGATCATGGCTGAAAAAACAGCAAATGCAGCAGGAAAGAAGTTCCGTAAGAAGAAGAAATTTCGCAATTAAGATTTGCCAAGCAAGCTACAGTATTTTAACTTGCTCCTTTATTTATTTACTAAAGATGTCTTTCAAAACTAACACCATCACAAAATAAACATAGACTGGCCTATTTATTTATAGGGATTTTTCTGTTTGGAAAAGTTGATTTGAGTGAGATTCGATCATGTGCCCCTTGGAGTAAAATGGATGCTCCTACAAAAGTCCCACCCATGCTTAGACACGTAGAGGGGAAAAAGGAAAAGAACCTTAACAAATTAATGGACATTTTGTAAAGTTTTCAGTGCTTGATTATTAAAGAAAATTGAATTAAAAGAGATTTAGAAAGTATAAAGTTTGTTAACATATTCAAAAAACTTTAATATGATCAAAGAGATATGTAACAATATTGTAATTAACAGTATTTTTAAAGATGTAGGGAGTGGGGTATGTGTAGGGGAGCGATAGTAGACAGGAAATACTCTTTTGTTGGCTGTAAATTTAGGTCCAAAAAATACAGAGATCTGGACTGAGATACACAGATCTACTTGTGGCCAGTATAAAAGTCATAGTTGAAACCAAAGGAATGATACAAAAGGACTTAAAAAATAATGAAGACTACCTATAATGATTGGGTTAAAGCTGATGAAAGAAAAACTTTCAAAGTACCTTAAGTTCTTGAACGATTTCTAAAATGGCCTGCCTTGTTTCAAAATGTTTTTAAGACAGCTTATTAACGAAATGCATACAACACAGCTAGTTTTTTAAAGTAAGGAAATTAGAGAAAGGAAATTGAAGATGGAAGAAAGTAGATAAAGCCAAGGTGAAAGTTAAAACAATTCTGTGACATAGATGTTAAAGGTGGGCTGTGAACTTTCTAGCATCTAACACAAAAATCAGTTCTGTGTCAGTGTTCTTCCATAAGATAAAAACAACTACTTTAAAGAAACATTCCTATTATTAAGACCTGAGAAAACATCCTTCCCATATCAAGAATGTGAGATGAACCCTAGCTGGTTTGGCTCAGTGGATAGAGCTTCAGCCTGCAGACTCAAAGGTCCCAGGTTCGATTCCAGTCAAGGGCATGTACCTTGGTTGTGGGCACATCCCCAGTGGAAGGTGTGCAGGAGGCGGCTGATTGATACTTGTCTCTCATCGATGTTTCTAACTCTCTATCCCTCTCCCTTCCTCTCTAAAAAATCAATAAAATATATATATTTTTTAAAAAGAAGTATGTGAGATGAGAGGCAATACTTGGCTATTGAGACCATAAATGGCAGAGTTTTAAGAAAATGAAAAGGGGTAGGGGTAGGGAAGCTGTATAGAAAAGTTCAGTAGAACCTTGAGTAAAGTTTTGGGATAAATTCATGGGATCCTACTCTTAGAAATAGCAAGTTAGAAAAAAATATGCTCATGAAAAAGAAATTTTAATACTACTGCAATTCAGTCTCAAGCAATGGCAACTATTCAGAATAACTAACATTTTCAGTTAAGGTTAAAAAAGACTTTCTAAGTAATTCCTTAAGCATCTAATTAAAATGTAAAATTCATCTCACTGTTACACAATTTAAAAGTAAAGAAATGTTCCCTGTTTTAAAAGTAAAGAAGGAATGCTTCCACTACTAATAGTTTCCAATAAGCAGGGCCAGTAGCATGACCTGTAATTAAATGGCATAAGCAGATCAATGTTTTATCAAAGAAATTAAATATCTCAAAATGAAATGTGAAATTAGGTATGGGGAGCTTCTGAAATGGAAAAGGTTATTAATACTCAATAAACACCAACTATAAAACAAAAACTTTCAGCCTCGGGGATGGGTGGTTCACAGTGCATGTTTGTTCAGTTATCACTGCATTACAAATTACCCCCAAAATCAGTGATTTAAAACAACCACTGTTTATTGAATTAGTAGTAGTCAGCTGGCAGCTAAGCAAATCTGGAAGGTTCGAAATGCTTCCCCAACATGTCTGGCACCTTGTAATGCTCTTTTAAAAGTAGGATGATAATTGAAATGTTTCTTAAACAGAAAAGCATAAACTCAAAACAAAACCCACAAATTTTGTGTGTCACTGAAGGCTCTAGCATGGTTAAATGGTCTCAGCACATAGTATTTAGGAAATTCTACTTCCCACATGCCTCCTTCATACTCTAAGGTAAGGAAAGTTACCAGATTGAAGTGAATAAGGTTGCTGTAGTGAGGTCACCATGTGTAGTGAGGCGTCACCCTTGCCCTATTAGGGAGCAAGCCTGTCATCCTCTACCAAAGAAGCAGAAATTGAACTTGTGGCATTCCTGAGCCAGACCTTTTCTATTAAAGGTAAGGGATGATGGATTATTCTTCATGGCTTACCTGAGAAGTCCTGCTCTCAGAATGCTAGAAGAGCACTTCCACATTGGCAGTTCTTCCGTATGATTACAACTTAGAAGATTTGCAAAGCAGGGACTGGTAGGACGCAGGCACCAAATTTCTGACCTCAAATCTCATGAAACATTCTGAAATTTTGAGGTCTTGTTCATTAAGGAAAGAAAATGAGAAGACTAAGTCATAGCTTACCTCTGGAATGTGAAGCTTTATCACAACTTTCACTACAGTCTTCAATAAATGGTGCTGGAAAAAACTGGACAGATAAATGTAAAAGAAGAGAAATTGGACCACTTTCTTAGACCATATATGAAAATAAAATGAGTTAAAGACTTAAATGTAAGACCTGAAACCATATAACTTCTAGAAGAAAATAGGCAGTAAACTCTAACATCAGTCTTAGAAATATCTTTTTGGATATGTCTCCTTTGGCAAGGGCAACAAAAAGAACTATCAAATTCTAAAAGTTTTTCTACAACAAAGGAAACCATCAACAAAAATACAACCTACTGAATGCCGGAAAATATTTGCAAATGGTATCCCTGATAAAGGGTTAATACCCAAAATATATAGGGAACTCATACAGCTTAATGCTTAAAAACCATCCAATTAAAAATGGCAGAGGACCTGAGTAGACATTGCTTCAAACAACATATAGATGACCAACAGAAAAATAAAGCTCAAAATCACTGATCAAGGAAATGCAAATTATAATGAGATACCACCTCATACCCATCAGAAAATCAGTAAGTGCTGGTAAGGATGTGGAGAAAAGGGAACCCTTTTGTTGGAATTGTAAAGTGGTGCAGCCACAATGGGAAACAGTATGGAAATTCCTCAAAAAAATTTAAAGATGAAGCTGCCATGTGATAGCAATTACATTTCTGGGTATGTAGCCGAAGAAAACAAAATCTCAAAAAGATGTATGCACCCCTATGTTCACTGCAGCATTATTTACAATAGCCAAGATACAGGAACAACCTTGGTGCCCTTCGATAGGTGATAAATGGATAAAGATGATGTGAATACACACACACACAATGTAATATCCTACTAGAGGCCCAGTGCAAGAACTTGTGCACAGGAGGGGTCCCTCTGCCTGGCTGGTGATTGGGGCTGTCTCGCCCAGTCCCTGTGGGAGGTTGGTCAGCTGGGGAAGGACTGCGGGAGGGTTCCAGGGCGTGTCCAGCCCCATCTTGCCCAGTCCTGATTGGCCACACCCCAGCAGCAAGCTAACCTCCTGGTTGGAGTGTCTACCCCTGGTGGTCAGTGCACATCATAGCGACTAGTTGACTGATGGACTGCCCCTGGTGGTCAGTGCATGTCATAGCAAATGGTTGAGCTGCCTTAGCATATCATTAGCATATTACTGTTTAGCATATTAGGCTTTTATTATATAGGATAAAATAAAAGGATAATATGCAAATTGTCCCCATGGGCAGCAGTTCAACTGACCAGGAAGTAGACATGTGCTGACCACCAGGGGGTGGCATGGAAGATGGCGTCGGCGATGTGGCGCTGGTAGCAGGCGGCAGTGGAGGCGCTGCTGGCCCTGTTGGGCCCCGATGAGAGTGGGATCGTGGCGGAATGATGGAGCAGGTGGGTGGGCGGCGCCAGGCCAAGGCAGGTGCAAGTGGGGACCCTGGTCACTCCACAGATCAGCTCTGGTCACCATCCAAGCTTAGGGACCCTACCTGTGTATGAATTTCATGCACTGGGCCTCTAATTCAGCAATAAAAGGAATGAAATTTTGCCATTTGTGAGAACATGGTTGGATCTAGAGCAGCGGTTCTCAACCTGTGGGTTTCGACCCCGTTGGTGGTCAAACGACCCTTTCACAGGGGTCGCCTAAGACCATCCTGCATATCAGATATTTACATTACCCAGACCCCTGAAATTGCTGGCTCCGACCCTGCTCAGGCCTGCAGCCTCTGGCCAAGGATGCAGGCCTAGGCAGGGGACCCTCAGACCCCTGTGATCACTGGTCTTGCCCCTGCCCAGGCCTGCAGTCTCGTCCTGAGGCTGCAGGTCTGGGCAGAAGACTCCCACGCCCCTCCGATCACCGGGTTCACAGAGCCCAGGCCTCTATGATCACCGGCTCTGATCTTGCCCCCTGCCATCGCCGGCTCTGCCCTTGCTCCACTGGCAGCCTCTGGCCAAGGCTGCAGGTCTGGGCAGGGGACCTCAAGGCCCCTCTGATCACAGGCTCCACGCTTGTCCCACTACAGCCTCTGGCCAAGGCTACAGGCCTGGGCAGGGGACCCCCAGACCCCTGTTTGCCAGCTCCACCGGTGGCCAGGCCCCTGTGATCTCCAGCCTTGCCCCTGCCCTCTCTTATCACCAGCTCTGCCCCTGCCCCCTCTGATCACCGGCTCCGCCCTTGCCAATGTCTGAGGCCTCTGGCCTGTGCAGGGGACCCCAGCCCCCTCTGATCTCCTGTTCTGTCCCTTGGGTCCCCCGCCTCCCCTGCCACCTGCCTGGCTAACAGGCCTGATCACTTCAGTGGCGGGGCTGAGCCGGACTGGGTGCTGCCATCTTGTGGTTATGGGGACGGCCATCTTTGTGATGGAGTGATGCCTAATTTTCATATTACTCTTCTATTAGATAGGATTCCATTCATCTTATTCTCTAGGGTTTTTTGTTTTGTTTTATTATTTTGTTTATTTCATTTACTCCCAGCCAGGGAACTATTATTTATCTGTCCAGATTACTAAGATTTGGGAAAGTATAATGAAGCTATTGACTTTAAGCTAAGCATTCACTGCTACTCTACATTTCTTTTCAATTTGGGTTACCCCCCACCAAATTCATTCGTTTGTTTGTTCATTCATTCGTCATTCTGCAAGTCAGCCAGTAACACAAAATTGAGTCCTATGCATTATGTAAGTACCAGGGTATACCAGTGAAGACATAGCCCCTACACCCAAGGAGCTCCTAGAAGATAAACAGTGTGTTTGCATTCTCCCAGAGGCCTCTCAACACCCACTCCTACCCTCAGCAGATTACCCTGTCTCCTACTTCACTCAACCAGCCAAGGCCATCCGGTTAGGCTGCCTTAACTCCACCTGTTAGAGAAACAATTTCTATATGCATCCCATCTGCTATAGTCAATGGCTTTCTCCCCCCGCCCCCACCCCATCTTTATCTCTTCTGACCAGGAAATGTTTGACACTATTGGCCTTTCCCCCTTTTTAAAAAACAAAAAATGTTTTATTGATTTCAGAGAGGAAGGGAGAGACACAAAAAACGTCAATGAAGAGAACAAGAGAACGAATCATTGGTTGGCTGCCTCCTGCACCTCCCACACTGGAAATCAAGCTCACAACTTGGGCATATTCCCTGACTGGGAATCAAACCATGACCTCCTGGTTCATAGGTCATTGCTCAACCACTGAGCCATGCCAGCCAGGCTGTCCTAAAGGTTTTTTTTTTTTTTTATCTTTATTGTTCAGATTATTACAGTTGTTCCTCTTTTTTCCCCCATAGCTCCCTCCTCCCATTTCCCACCCCAACCTCTGACCTTGCCCCCCCCACTGTCCTCATCCATAGGTGTACAATTATTGTCCAGTCTCTTCACGCATCCCCAACACCCTTAACCCCCCAAAATTGTCAGTCCACTCCCTTTCTATGCCTCTGATTCTATTCTATTCACCAGTTTATTCTGTTCATCAGATTTTTTATTCACTTGATTCTTAGATTCACTCGTTGATATATATTTGTTATTCATAATTTTTACTTTCCTTTTTCTTCTTCCTCATTCTCAAAGGATACCTTTCAGCATTTCATATAATACTGGTTGGG
>PVJC01028564.1:0-22477 GCA_004026665.1 Murina feae
TGCTGATGAAAAGTATATGTAAAAAACTGTGTGACCACAACAGTGCCTTCCAGTTCCATGATTCTGGCATGTCCATCATGGCCAGTCCAAATACTCCCCACCAGAAGCAGTTGCTCCCACCCCACCCACAAATTGCAGTGTTTTCTCTCCTCCTTTCCTGTGCTTTCATTCACTCCACGTAGTTTTCAATGTATGTATGTGCACATGTATGATAAGCCCCACTGGACTGAAAGTCATTTGAGGACAAAGTTGAAGACTAACTTTGAACTCCCTACAGCACTCAACACAGTGTTTCTTATATAATAGAAATACTTGTTCGTGAATGCATCATTTCCGAAATTGATAGTTTCCTCTTAGAGAGAGCTGATAGTGCCTTGTGTATGATGAATAAATATCCAGATAAAAATGGAAAAATTCAGACAGTCATTTAACTGTTTTCCAACACAATATTTGGATATGTGGAAACATCTACTGGATTTTTCACTTTTCATCCAGATGTTTGGTGTCAGCAAAACCAATATTTCATATTCAAATTTTAGCTGGTTTTTTAAAAAATGCCAGATGTATATTTGAGAGGAAGAAATGTGGCTATTTTAGGAAATTCATTTCCATTTGAGTTCACTTGGAAGCAAATAGATTGAATTATAACAATCACATCTTTTAAAATCTGAAGAGGTTTGAGAGATTTTAGTAATAGGCAGACCATAAGATGTTTGGGTGATAGTTAGAGCCAGGGTAGGAAGAACTCATTAAAAAGAGTAAAGAAAAACACACATCTCTGCAGATAAGCTAAAGGAATACTGAGTGAGCCTGATGGATTACTGTACAGAGATTTTAAGAAGTTATTAAATGTATTATTATCAAGATATAGGTAAAAAAAAAAATGGAGAGGAATTTCTATGAAACCAGTGGCTGAAAGGAAAAAACTGTCTCAGGACAAAGGAGAAACATCTTTTTGCATCTGCAAGGAGAAATATTTTGTACACATGTTCTAAAGGTACAGAGGGAGTTCACGTGGGCAGGTGTGATGAAATTAAGTGAAGGTCAGATACCATTAACATTCATTCTACTTTTAAACTTCCAAAAATCAGATCAAATTAGAAAACACTTGCAGAAAGGAGTCAGAATTTTAAGCACAATAGTCCCCCATGGGTTCAATTACTAGTAGCCACGGTCAAACTCGATCCAAAAATTATTAAGCAGAAAATTGCAGGAATAAAAATTCATAAATTTAAATTGCATGTCATTCTGAGTATCTCACTTCATCTCTTCATATAGGCACTGTATCATCTCTCACATCATCACAAGAAGGGTGAGCACTTACAATACAGTAAGATACTGAGAGACCGTATTCATATAATTTTTGTTACAGCATGCTGTTAGGCTGTTCTATGTTATTATGAGTTATTACTGTTAACCTCTTACTGTGCCTAATTTATAAATTCAACTTTATCACGCATATGAAGGCACAGGAAAAAAAACAACAACAACCCAGTATACATAGAACTCGGTTCTCTCTGTGGTTTCAAGGCCTCCACTGGGGGTCTTGGAACACATCCCCTGCAGATAAGGGGAGGGGGACTAGTGTGATTATTGTAATTATTATCCTATCGACTGAGACTTTGAAGCTGAGCAAACTCTTATTTCGAAAATAATAAAAATATATTCCTAGGGCTAGAGACGATAATTTTATGTAACGTTTGTTAGGACACTCCCATGAGCTGCTTGGCCATGCGTGTTATGCTGCCTACGTGGCTAATGGGTAATCTTACCAAATGAGCCAAAGGCCACAAATAAGGCCTTGACTCATTTAACAATCATTTCACATTTCCACACTATGACCGAATTAATATTTTATGGGGCCACTCAGCTCTACAGCCAGACCACTTTTCTAAAAAATTGGATTTTGTGCTTATTTGTTTTATGGGTCATTTGTTGAAATAGATTTCAAAACAGGTTTAAGCTATTTAGATTTTTCAGTGAAGTGCAAAAGAAAGACTCACAGACTCAGATTTTTAGACCTAGAAAGGACAGCGGAGTTCATCTAACGCAAACTTTCTCCCTTTATGTCTCATGAAGCTGAGGCCAACTGAGACGGTGTGGCTTGCTCAGACTGAGTTGGCTTCCTCCTTTTTTAAGACGACTGATTTTCCCAGCAAGAAGGAATTTCACACGTATAATTTCAAAGAGCACTTCTTATGGAACAAGTTATTTCTACCTGTGAATTAGGGATACCAATCGCCAGATCTTATCCTGTGAAAGTTGCTTCACATCCATATCCTGTACATTCCTATGTCACCCTATACTGTCCCCCTTTGCCACGCTGCATTGTAAATACGGTGCACATTTGCCTACCTCTCTGCTTAGATTCTGTGCTTCTTGAGAGCAAAGACTAGCTAGTCCACATTTTATTTCCAGAATTTAGTTCATTAGCAGGCATGCAAGGGTTACCAATAAATGCATGTTGAATTAATCAAGATTGAGACTGTAAACAGGTGAATTCTTTGCATCCTAAAAACACTATTTTGAAATGAAAGAAAGGGAAATTAGTTGAGGTGAAAGCTAGATAGCAACTGAGAAGGCAGATTTAAGGAAGGAGACACTCAAAGAGGCAGATGATACCAATCTCTTACCTGTGTCAAGCATGAAACAGTGAAAATCAGCTATTATTTTTTAAAAAAGATTAGCATTTTATATGTACAAAACAGAAGTAGGTAAGTTCAGATGGTGAAGAAATAAGCATGTGAGACTTTTTTATTAACATTTCATTTCTCCCTGTTAAAAAGGCTAAGGGGTTGCTTTAAAATAAGGATCTGAAGTATGTGGTAGAGAGTTATATAATGTCTAGACAACTAAGATACTTGTATCTAATCTTATGACAACAACCCTGCTTAACAGGTTCAGACACAGTGCCACAGGCGACTGAGTGAGAAGGAAATGAGGATTAGCAATGAGTCCATTACATTTCTTTAATAACATAAAAAACCCACACATCTGGACAAGAAAATGGAGGTAAATGGTAAAACAGTATTAATCAAATCTGCAAGCTATAGCAAATAATTCCAGTATGTTTAGTCGGTTTTATTTGCATGAACTATGCTATAAATAATTTTGTCTGATTTACTTTAAGAATGCACTGAAAGCCCAATTTGACAAAAAAAAAAAAAAAAAAAAAAAAAAAGCTAACAAATTTAAAGAGGAAGGGGGTTGTTTAAAGAAACTGAAGGTTATCTCTTCCCCCCCCCCCAAAGGTTATTATCTCTAGAGTAAGCAATGGAAATGTGGATATTATCTTCTTCACTCTTCTCAGAATACAGGATAAGAGCATGGAGCTAATGATAAGTTAAAAGTCATAAAAGTACGAAGGAAGCAGCTGTAAACTAATGACTTCTTGCGATGGGCAGCAGTGGTGAAAAAAGGAACTGGACGGTGCCTGCCCACTGTCTTGCAGCGTCGCTGAGGTGTCAATCAGGGTGGCTGCTACCATGAAGCAACTCCTTAGGAAGAAGTTCATCCTCTCATTTCACAGTTCACCCAGGGGAACACTCCAAGCTGGAAAATGCTAGCATTAGGAACTTTGTTTAGAGTTACAAACTGGCTTCTTTTTCTGACACACACAGAGCTGCTTTTTGCATATATAAGTGAGCACTAGATACGACTATGTCCTTACATGGATACTCTGAAAAAGGGAGCGTATGCTGAAGAACTTGACTTTTTCCCCTGTTTAATTATAGTGTCACGGTCTTAAAATGTTTGGGGATTTATCTGATTTTTTAAAAAAAAGTTTAAACTGCAATTTTTAAAATTTTAATATTATTTTTACATTTTATCTATTTTCTCCGTCCTCATTAATTCCTTGTATGCTCTCTTCTACCTCCACTCCCTGCCCCTACAATTACCACACTGCTGTCCATGTCCATGAATTTTCTTTTTTTTACTCAATCCCTCCCCCTCCTCCAACACTCCCTCTACCAGAGTCTGTTCTTTATGAGTCTGATTTTTAAAAACATGGGAGAAAGATCTTTATCAGTTTGTTCACAAAACATGAAAAAGTAAGACAAAGATACTACCCAAGTGTTTGCCTTAGCTATCCACTGTACCAGTAAATTAAGCATCCAATTGATACCATAATAATAATTTTTTTTAAAAAAAACCTCTTAACCAGGCCATCAGAAAGGTCAGTTAGCAGTATTTATTTTGGAATTCCCCACAGTTTTATCTTATCTATTTGTTTTTCCTTCCCTTTTTTAGAGCAGGCTGTTTAGTGAAAGTTAACCAAATCAAGATGGAGATAGACCGAGGTACCGCTATAATCTTTTATCTATCTCTGTGAATCTACCAGCCCTGTTACTATTTTACTTAAGCTTTAAAAGACACAAATAACTTAATGTAGATGAAAAAAATTATTTTGTGAGTTCACAATTCTATTAAGAGCAAACCACCTCATCAATAAGGAGAAGACCTTCAAAATATCTTTTCAACATAACCATGGACAGGAATGCCTCTTCTGGATTAAGTATATCAAACGATAAACTACCTAATCCAGATCATAACCAAACAAAATTAAAGGTATACATATGCACATGAAAATATATGTTTTCATGAGTCTGGATATCTACCGACTAAACAAACATTCATTAATTAAAGATGAAAATGATTAAATATGGAAGTACCAAGTCACTGGGTAGCATTTAACCTCTTACCACCATAATTAAATGTTATGCTGAGTTAATCCAAGTAAATTAGAATTGTATGAACTAAAACAAAATACGCACACAAAAATTAAAGGTTTTCATGGCAAAACAATAAGGATATATGCTAATATATGTTTAGAGCTTATTTAAATGTTAGTAAGTGGCTATTTTCTTCCTAATTTGGACAGCAAATCGGAAAAAACTGATAAAAGGTTCCTCTCCGCGTGGGCAGCCAAGCTGACCTTGGCAGAAACTGCTCTCATCTACTTATCAACTTGGACCAAAGACAGATAAATAATGAGGAACATATTAGAAATATGACTGAAGTTACTGCACTGGCCATCTTTCTCCAGTCCAGTAAGTGGTAAGATTTTATAGAAAGCGATAGCTGCCTCCTATTCCCCATGGTAACAGAAAATGGTCATATACCTTTCCATACTTACAAAGAAATAATCCTATTTTTGCATGAAAATATTTCTTACAAGGATTTAAGAAGCCCTGAAGATGGTGTCTTCACAAAAACTGGACTTTAAGAGGACAAACCTTACTGTAGCTGAGGCCAACTGGAACAAATCAGCATGGCCAGCATTTGTGTTACTAGTGGAGCATCCATTCTGATGGTTGGAGACTGTTCAAAAGTTTGGATATCACATGTGCTTTTCTATGATGGACAGAGACCTCTAACATTTTTGATACCTGCCTGGTATGTTGTATATTTGGCAGGTGAACTTATGTTTGACCCACATTCCACCATAATACAAACAGCAACTGGTGAGTAGACCAACTGACCATAGAGAATACTAAGTTTTTCATCTGTTTCAAGTCTGAAGGTAGCTTCACTACTCCTGTGATACTCACTGAATCATATGCGTTATTTAACTATTTAAATAATTTAACTGTTCTTATTGGAGTCATTAGAAACAGACCCTTATGCTGAGTGGGTTTAGTTCTCTAAGAAGTTAGCAAAACACTTAAGGATTGCCACATTGCGAGCAGTAAGCCCCAAATGGCCCTTAGATTCCAGCAGAAAATCATTAACTAAATCCAAGGTATTATTTGTATGTATACACCATAAAAGTATTGATGATGCTTTATCTATGGAAGGACATTTTCTTAGAAAAGGTAAGAAAGTTTTTGGCAAGAGGTAAATGGAAGGAACCAAAAAAAAAAATCTCACGAGGCCAAAAGTGTGTATAACAGTCACCACCAACTCATAGCTCTGCCTCCCCACGTAAGACCATGACTTGAATTTGATCTGGGTATCAGAGGAAATGAGACTGACAACTTTCCTCCTTCACACAGTCCCAGCCGACAATCAGCATCCGCTCAGTGTCCAACCTGCCCTGGCAGAAACTAAGGGAAGACTTTTTCAGTTCGGGTGTTTGAACATTGAGAGTTTTCCTACTGTGTACAATGCAAGAAGGAAACTCAGAAAGACATGTATAACCATCTATTCTATAAAGTCTTCATCTTTCTTTTCTGACCTAACCAGACAATTTTGAAATCACCTGGGAACATACTGTTATAAGGAAGAAATAAGCTTAAGTGCATTTTTATCCTAGTGAGATGTGTTCAATCCTATAATCACTGATGAACAGCTGTCAGGTCCTGGGCTAGGTATGTTCTGAGACAGACGTCTGGAGCAATGGACCAATAATGAGATTGGTATCCTGGCATTTGACTGGCTGCGGCACTCTGTTTTCTTCCTTAAGCTTCGGAACACATTCTCCCTTTTCATTTTCAGTGATTGGAATGTTAAAGGTGGGCTAGAACCTACAAGCACCCTCTGGAGACATTACTTTAACTTCTTGCACATTTGGGAATACCATTCATAGTAAGTATAAAATACCCTAAACTGAATTACGAAGGGAGTTTGCTATTTGCTAAAGTGAGTTCTGTCACAAGATAAATGACTGTTCTCACAAAGCAATGAATGCCCCAGTGGACGAATGCTCGTGTAATTTTTTAATGAACAAATTTAGATGTGCACAGGAAATGTCAAATGAAACATTCTGATGGATTTATTAATAAGCACTTGAATTTTCACTTCTGTGTTTCGTTCTCTGCTGTGGGCCCAGCTTCTAGAAAAGGGCCTGGGAGAGCAGCCTCAGCTCAATGAGTATTTGGGAAATGAATAAATGAATGAGTATTTTTCAATGCTTGACCTGAGAGTGAAGCATGGAGTCTCTTATTGCAGTGGCATGAGGGAAGCAGGAGAAATTTCAGTGTTTAGGCTTTTCCCTCCTCACAGGAGTAGTTAGAACCACTTAGTTGCGAAGATGCTAATGGCAAGAGATAGAACGTTTCCTCATGTCCCAGATTTAAAAGCACATCCTCTATCAATTTATTTACACTCCTGAAAATCTGAACTGTTTCCCCCCCACAATGAATTACATGTTCCTAGGCCCATACTATGATATGGGGGAAAACCTGCAGAAAGCCCCGTAGAACCAATAACCATAGTCTGGGCCGAAGTACACGGCTGTCACACGGACACAGGAACACGTTCCATGATTTCATACCCTAGCGGATAAACATTTGACTTTAAAGTGTGGGTACATTTTGGAAACCCTCAACTGACTCAGGAAACACATGTGCTATGGAGTCACTGGGTCACACTTCAGGTGGAGCCCTGGGAAATTTTTTTTGGAAAATGATGGTAGAAATAGGTTGGGAGGAGAGAGAGAGAACACATAAATCTATTAGCAATTGCATTTATAGCTCTTCCCACCTGTCCTTCTCAAAGCGTTTTTCTAATATTAGCTGCTGGAGTTCTAAGTGCACATGGCTCAGACCCATTGTCTCATCTCACTTGATAAAGGTAAAGAACTGAGTTCAGGAAGCACAAGTGACTTATCGCTTGGTTGTGATCCAGGCAGAGTCAAAGGCAAGAAAGGCCAATTTATAGAAAGAAATAATCCCGTGATGTTGTCAAGATTTGATGAATGATACGAGGTCTACAGTTGGCATCAAAATCATGCAACACAATGAATTTCTAAGGTACTTGTTTTTGTTTCACCTCCCTGAATGATATTTTAGTTAACTAAACTCATTCCTCCCTGTCTCTCCAGAATGGGACATTACAGTGCCTCACAGTGCCTGCTCAGGGCCAAGATAAATAAATGGCCTACATCATTTAACAGAATTGCCCAAAGATATTAATAGCCATCATTTTTTTAGGATGAGTATAACAGTCCAAAATAGTTTCACCACTAGGTCTGTTATTTTAAATACCTATGTGCTTCCCACTAGAACATAAGCTCCTTGCGGGCAGGGAGCTTGAAAGAAACAATTAGAAAATCTTTCACTGAGTACATATTGTCTCTGCCCAGGGAGGCTACACTTGCATTTGTGTAAGACAGTTAGAAATCTGAGCACACTGACCATATCTCCTAATGGTTAATGGCTGCAACACACTGTGATAATGACCAAGAAACTAGTTACTTAAGTGAGAAAGGGTTTGGCAAATCCAAGGAAAAAGGAGCTCACAGTATTCATGCAGAAACAAAACAAAACAAAACAAAAACGCTTATAAAGAAATTCAGGCCGTATTTCATGCGGGGAAGAAGAAACTAAAAAAAAAATTTAAGAGACAAAACCCACCTATACAAATTAGAATAAAATATGCACACATCTCTGGAGAACCTATTCTATCACAATTAATGCAGAGACTGCAATCATGCCAGACTAATTTCAATAGATCCAAGTTTTGAACAGTTCCTAGACTATCCAAGTGGGAATTAGGCCAGGATTCTGGGGTTAATAATTCATTTTGAGCAAGGCTAATTCCTTGGGAGGCAGCCCACTCTGCAGGAGGAAACATTTGGCCCATGTGAGCAAATTTGCTCCTCAAGATCACCCTCTGTTAGCGCCACAAGACATCTTTTCGGGGGTGGGGTGTCCGTTTACTTTCCCATACGTGTAGATATATTTACCATGTTTTCAATAAATATGTATTCATGTCAGAGACATGATTCAAGCCTATACATTGAGATGTTTGGATTCTTAAAGAATGGTTTTTACAGCAACTTTTAATTACCACAATTTGCGAATAGTATTGTCAGAAGAGTACTGTGGCAAAATACACGACCTCTGCAGTCAGACAGTCCTGGCTTTTCATCGCTGCATAGATTAGTAACTGCAAGTCTTTGAAGGGGATACTGAATCACCCTAGAACTGAGGTTCTTCGTTCATAAAATAGGAAAATTAATGGTGCTTACTTCACAGGAGTCTTCTGAGGTTTAACTACGTCACTAAGTAATTGAACCAACAGTTGCTGAGGGTCAGAAACTATTACAGGCACTGGAAATACAGCAGTAAATGGAAGGAACAAATCCCTGCCCTCATGAAACTTATATTCTGATAGGGATATAGGAAATAGACAAAAAATATACATAATCTGTCTGGAGGTGATAAGTTTTATGAACATTTCCTGAAGGTCACCTCTGTACTGAGATAGTGTGACTAGGGATGCTAGTAGTGTACTAACAGGGTGCCTGGCAGATAATAATTAAGCACACAACACAGAGCACCTATGTATTCACAAAGGGTAAAATAAAATTCCTTCATTGTTTCCATTTCTCTGTCACATAGCTGAAGCCTTCCACATGCATCCTGTCACCCTCACAGAGCTGATTCCTAACCGATACTATAACATGTTTTATATGCTCCTGAGTATCATCAGTGTTTCTAAATACAAGTGTTTTCTGTGATGCATGGTTATTCAGCAACTTACATGTCTACTAGAGGCATGGTGCACAAACTTGTGCACGGGTGGGATCCCTCAGCCTGGCCAGCCTGGCAGGGCCGGCAGGGGGCAGGGACCACAGGAATTTGGCTGTGGGTCTGACCACAAAGGGGCAGCTCCTACATTGAGCATTTACCCCCTGGTGGTCAGTGTGCATCATGGCAACCAGTCGTTCCGGTTGTTTGGTTATAATGGTCACTTAGGCTTTTATATATATAGATTAATGGGTCTTAGAAGAAAAGGCTTCTTTAAAGGCACTTTTGTTAAATAAAGTCAGAGACCATGCAAATAGAGTCTTCATGGGACATGTGTAGTAGGGAAACGAATTAGCACAGAATCCTTTCTGTTTTTCCCAGGAACGCTAGAATCTGGGTGTTACTTCATACGGAGCCAATTTGGAAGAGAACCTTTCATGGGTCTTCATGTCTGTAAAACTGATTACAATTCAGCCCCAGCAGTCACCAGCAGCACCCACACAAGATACCACAGGATCATTCACACCTTTCCCCAAACCCTCATGGCTCCATGTCACCAATAAAACAGATTCTGGCCTGCATTAGAAACTACTCACAACCTGGCCCCCACCAATCTTTCCCAACTGGTATCCCACTGCTCTACAACACGTATGTGAATCCTAACTGAGCCACACTGGCTTACTTTTAATCCACTTTATTCCTCTATCATTGCCATCAAAACACTTCCCATCTTGGAGATGTTTCAACTGCTCATCATTTTGGCCTCTCCTTCCATTTTTATACACAAGGACACCTATGTTGCACAGCCCCTCAGAACCTCTCTTCCCCATGAATTGGGCACAACCACGTGAGTAGTTCTAACCAAATGACTGTGATAAAACGGACCTGGGCCATTTGGGGGCTGAAGAATTCACCTGAGGATGTGAACTCCCCAGGCCCTCTCCCTTGCTGCTTAGGGCGTCCTTGTTGAGATAGAGGAGCTGCCATGTATGCTGAGGACAGCAGCCTCAGAGAGCAGTGTGAGCTCATCGACCTCGCGTGCCCAAAGAACAAGTTACTACGTGAAGCCACTGAGATGTCTGCACTGCGTGTCGAAGTGGCATAGTAAAGCCAGTTCCGACTGATACACCATTCTTCAAGAACTTCTTTGATCACAACTTTGAAGTGATTCATTCTCTCTTTTCCTAAAAAAAAAAAAATTATATGAAAAAACATTCTTTTAGTTGCTGATAAATAATTGCTTTGTGGGAAGAATCAGTTGTATTGAAAAGGATCTTTGATAAGTGTGGGGGATGGGAAACGTGGGGACGAAATAGATCTCCCAGGCTTGGTTTCTAGTGGCAGCCAAGTTTCTTGTCAAAACCAGCAGCTACTCAGCCTAATAAAGGGCTGACAAGCCGTGTTGAGAGCTGCCCAGGAGAAGAGATGGAGTGATAAGCAAGGTTAAGAGGGGATGGATACCTGGGGATGAGATAAGTATAAAGGGAATTTTTCAAGTGACCTGTGTGCTGTATGATGTGACACCTGCCCATGTCACAGCAAATCTTCAATAAAACTAGAGAATTCAAAAACTCCTTATAAGGTTGAATTTATTTTATTTTATTATTATTATTTATTGATTTATTTTGAGGAAGCTGATGAAATGGCTGAATTTTGCATCATTTGTGTAGGTTTACAACAGATTCCTGTGTGTGATACATGGGTTATACTTCATTTATATTCTCATGCCAGGGAGAACATGTGGTGCCTTGCGTTACAGATACAGTAAGTTCCTCAACAAAAGGAAGCTTATTCTACACCTCTCTTTACTCTGCATGTGCTGAGCTCAAAATGTCATGGAGGGGTTCCCAGTGAAATGCATCAACTGAATGAATGACTGCTAATGGATCAAAACGATCCTCTTCATCAGTCCTCCTATACTGAAAAGTAAACTGGCCATAACTTACCCTTTTATTTTGTTTTCATGCTAGAGGCATTTAAAAAATATTCTATAATATTTTAGTCATGTTAATTTGTAATGGCAGCAAATTCTTCAATCTTCATCGGCACAACCTTGCTAATTAGGCATGGTTGCATTCTTAGTCCCCACTCCCAACTGCAGTTAATTATCTGAACTTTCTCAGTAGGAAGAGAGAACTTCCTCAAAGGGTGAGAACTGGGAAGAAATGTAGATAAAAATGCATTTCACGATCTCACTTCCAGTTTATCTTCTCTGTCATCAACATTGACGTCCTGCTCTTGTCTCTTTAGCAAACCACATAACATTTGAGGATCTTCTCTACCGAACACATTTCAGAACCATCTGGAACACCTTCCTCCCTCCCTTCTCCCCACCTCCCCAATCATCCGTCCTTTCCTTCAGCTATGAAAATGCTTTTTCCTCCTTGGGCTTCCTCTTCTTACGTTCTGGAGCTCTTAACATTTCATCTTAATTCTTTGGTTACTTGCAGGCATCACACACAGGACAGTCTGAAATAAATACTTGGAGATAAATCACCTGTGGTATGTGTTGAAAGGAAGAATCAATTTTTCTGCCTTCTAATTTCAAATATTAATGAGAAGTAAAAGGGGAAGGTAGTCAAACCAGTGCTAATACAGCGCATACACATGCGGCTATTTTTACATTAGCAGTTTTATTTGTGCTCTCGGTCGGGAAGACTTGTGTCTGTAAAAATATTAGTGACTTAAATTCACACCTATAATCTTTGAAAAAAATGTCAACTCTAGCTTTTTATGACATACTTGAGAAGAACATTTGTCTTTTTTGGCCATTTTGCAGACAGAGTACATGCATATATTTATTTTTGTATGAAAATGATACACAGCCCTCTTCAGCTATTTTTCCTTGTCATAGCTGATGACTTTCAGTTTATTGACACAGACTCTACAATAATAACAGACACACCTACCCAGTCATGTTTATGAAAAAATGAGTTCCTCGTTAAAATCCTTGACTAGAGTGTAGTTTTGTTTCAAAGTGTGGACACCTAAAGGTGCGTTTCTCTCTCTGACGCGCACAGCACATCCTCACTGTGGTAAATGAGAGATGCTCACGATTCGACAAATGTGGGTCTCGACATGGCCCTTTGCTCTACAGAGCCATGGAAGTGTCCACATCATTGTCCCCAGCAGGGCACTAGGAGAGCGATTCCTCGTCCACTCAAGGAGCTTCTGACACTTGTCTTTACTGCCCCATCATAAATTCATAAAGGGATGTCTGCTGTAACCAGTTGGCAAGTTCACTGCATAAACATCAACACCAATTTAATGACTTGTGTACACATCGTAAACTAGAGAATCTTTATACAAAGAAATCAGATAAATCAAACATGAGCTGAGCTCCGGGGAAAGCAATTAAAGCTTTACGTTAAGGTGGCTGTGGGAGGGCACTGCACCCCATTAGAGCGGATAATAGAAAATGTGTGAATGCAGCTACAGTATATGTGTAATTAAATTAATTAGTAGTATTAAGTGTGTTGAAAGAACATCTCATCGAAAGAAAAGTGGATGAGGATTATTTACAAGTTTAATTTTTCCATTTTATGTGTTCAAGAAATAGGCAAAAAACCAAACCAAAAAACAACAGAAAAAAACCTGCAAAGTTCCTAAGAAGTTGATAAAAATAAAATAGGGAGAAGATGTAAAACCGATTGACTTGCCTCTGGCTAGTAATGGGAAAAGGGAATAGTCAGAACATGAAAATCTGTTTGGCCACATTTCATTTCCTATAGCATACTGAAATGCTCTGGGGCCAGCCCGTTTCATTCCAACACGTGGAAGCCTGAAGCCTCGTATAAGGTACCTTTTAGGCACATTGTTTCCTGAGCAAGTATTTCTAGTCAGTCCCTAACGTATGCTTAACCATCACCTGGTAATACAAATTTCAAAATTACACATGAAAAACATCCAAGGAGATTTTTGCTGAATAAAAATGAGATGGCTTATATGCCAAAGCATCTCATCAACTGAAAACTGGAGGCTAAATTTGGCCGTAAGAAACTGTCTTGGAACTTCAGAAATTCTGGGGCCCATTTCAGCCCTGTAATATGTGTACACCTACTCCACGGGAAAAACCCGTCTACCTCAGCAATGGCGCGACTTCCATTCATTCATCTCGAAAGCAGTAAGATCCTAGGATGGAGCCTCCACCACACAAAATGCTTTTAAGCTCTCCCTGAGGGGAACACAACATACACAATTTATGTAAAAAGAAGAAAAATGAAAGCTAAGTATTCCAGTTAAGGGTGAGAAATCAATATTTCTATAACAGCCTAAGCAACATGCATTACTCTTAATACAAATACTTAGGAGGCTTTACATTCTCCATGAAGGGGGATTTTCACATAATTGGGGTTGAAAGTGGCAGAATATGCTCTCCCAACTTAGTTTCAATTGCTGAAAATAATAATAATAATAATAAATATATATATATATATATATATATATATATATATATATATATATATATAGAGACAACATTTCACTGATACTGTCATCCTTGGTTAAAACTTCTTACCTAAATGTCTTAAATGTGGGCAACAAGTAATTACACTGTAATATACCTCAATGGAATATGATAAAAGACATTGCAATATCAATATGACAACCATGCAGAAACAGAAAAAAAAGAAGTCTGAACATAAAACTAATAGATTGGGATAACAAAAATATGGCTTTTTTTCCAGGTGGCAAAAATGTTCACGATATTCTATTTTGTAGTCCATGAAAGTTATGAAAAAGAAAAGCATGTGTTCATTTCAATAGCACAAAAAAAGTTATGGTACAATATAGTAGGTAGGCAATAGACCTTAAGAAATAAAGTATAACTAAAAGGACTGAGTTGTAATGCCTGGCTGATGTGGTTCAGTGGTTGAGCATCAACCCATAAACCAGGAGGTCACAGTGCCGGTCCTGGGTTGCAGGGTCAATCCCAGTATAGGGTGTGCAGGAGGCAGCCGATCAATGATTCTCATCACTGGTGTTTCTTTCTCTCTCTCCCTTTGCCAAGGTACTCTCTGAAATCAATAAAAATATATTTTAAAAACTTGGTATACCCTAATTTCTGAGTATTAACTTTGGCTCTTCTCCAATCTATTCTCCATACTGGAGTCAGGATGATCACAGCGAAGGACTGATCTAATCTTGTCACTCTACTACTTGACGTGCTTCAGTGGCTTCCCATTGCTTTCAAGCTGAGATAAAAATGTTTATCACGGCCTTCAAAGCACCAGATGATCTGGGTGGAAGACTTCACAGTCATGTTGCTCTATTGTCCAATTGCTGTTTCCGCTCCATCCGCACCACCCTTCCATTTCCACAGCTCTACCATGCTTCCTCCTGACACAGGACCTTTGCATGTGTTGTGTCTGGCTTCTTCCCTTGTACCCTATCCATCATCCCTCCAATGCACCATCTTTCAGCGTCAGATCTGAAGTTAATCGATGATTAACTGATTAGTTAAGTCCCTGGTAATATATGCTGAAAAAACACCCCATGTCTCTCCATCAGGCACCTACTCTACCTGTCCTTTTACCAGGCTGTTAAGCACTGCAAGGACAACAGCTGCATCTAATCTTTTTATCCATCACCGTATCTTCAGTGCCTAGCACAGAAGATCGTGTATAAGGGAAGCACTTAATAAATACCTACGGAATGAATGAGTGTCAAGGTGGAACTAGGGTTCCTGAGAAAGCCCACAAAGCAACTTCGTACCACTTCTAAGCTATTTGAAATTAAATAATAATTCATAGTCTATAGTACCGAACAGGCACTATTCAATGAATAGGGCTGTGTGATTCAACTGTGGTTGGGGAGGCCCAGCTGAAGAAGTGGGAAAGGATCATCAAATAGCCCTTCTGCTGCTCACAGGATCCTTTCAAAATGGCACCAGGGTACATTGCCAGATTTTTGTGTGTGTGCATGGCTGTCTTCCTTAGGCAACTTGACTCAGAAGTTAATCCTCTTAGAAGGATGAATTATCTGTTCACTGCATTTTGAAATAAAGTAGCATATTAATTTCCCCCCACATTTGGAATAAATAACCCAATAGTGGTCATTTGCAAATAACTTCTAATTTCTCTCTCCATCTTTGTGTGCTTTTGTGATAGTAACTATTTTTGAACATCCATTCATTAGTCCTGTGCCTTTAAAACATCTTTATTCTTCCTGTGCTTTCCTTTTTTCAATGATGTGTTGCCATGTGGTCCTAAAAACTCCAGGGGCATTATTCTCTATCACCATTCCTCCTGGTTTCCAAATGACCTTAATTTCACTAGGGGTAAGATTTAAGTGTATAACAAACTATTTTTTTTTTTTCTAAAGCAGAATTTAGAGGATTCAGTCTAGAGTATTCATAGAGCTACTTCCCCCCGCCATGTGTATCAAAAGCAATTATGATTCCTGATTTTAAAATCAATTTCCATTATTTACAAATCTGTTCAAACTACCTCTATTGCTTAGCACCAAAAAAAGATTTATTTACTTGGATTAAGAACTACCTTTTAAATTTGTTAAAGATCTACAAGAATTAGTCTGTATGCACATATGTACCTTGTATTTGCCAATAAACATCAACACAGCTGAAGAAAAATACCCAGCTTTAGTTTCCACTTGACCATCAGGAAGTCACCTAATCTCTAAGCCTAAGTTTGCTCATCTATAAGATAGGATAATACCTTACAAGTCATTTGGAGGGTGACAGGAATGATGACTAATTAAACAAGAAGTTAAATTATCAAAGCTATAACTATACTTTGAGTCTTTAAAAACAACACACACCTGAAAACTAACGACATTGTTTGTCTATTATTTTAAAAAATCCATTTCAGATATTTGGGAGGTATATAAAGCCACTGATTTCTAAAACTGACCTTTTGCTGCTTACATAAAAATGAAGGGGCTTATCCATGGATACCTACTAGAATTTATACATATTTCTGAACATCTAATTTAGCAATATTTTCACGTCAGTTCTCCTCTCATTTTTCATTCAAGAACAACATCTACCTTTTGAATTGATCTTAATACAATTCAGTCCCATTTCCACTTCCTAGAGAGTTGGAGTCTCCCCAAAATTTATGGTAAAGGTGAACCCTCGCCTTATGAACTGCATGCTCTTCATGACTTAGAAAATTCTACATCAGGCCTATCGATATTATCAGATACCAAACAACACGTTAAAATGGAAAAATGGGTTTTGGAGTTTAAGTGTTTGTATTTCAAGTTCCTACCCATTCCCCCTGTTATATGTTTCCTTTCCATCAAGCTGCAGACATTGACCTCAGGAAGGTCATTAGTCCAGCTCCTTCATCTGTAACATTTTCTGCACTCCAAAAGTAAAAATGTTTATGCTCTGAAAAGTAACAGCCATTTCATTATACCAATATTTCAATGATTCCCCACATCCTCCCAAATTCCTAAGTCATTTCAGAGTTATAACATGTCATGTTAACATTTAAAAATAGGAAAAATAGAATCAAAAAAGGCAATTTCCCAAAAAGGAAGGCATTTAATCATGTTGAAATAAGATCTTGTCCTCTAGGGCTGACCTCCTCCCACCTCACACTTCCTGGATTCTTAAGTTTGTAACCTTGGCTTATAAGGGTTAACAGAGCCCGTAAGGTAAACCTGAGGGACGGGGTGTGAGGGACCAGGTCCTCCCGTTCAATCTATAGGCCACGTCTGATGAAGAACAGTATAGTCTTCTCCTTGTCTCTAGCTTTTCTGGGCTTTTGCGGTGAGAAGGTAATTGTGTGTATAACACACACCATCAGAAATGCTCTTCTCACCCTCTGTGTGTCAATGAGCAAAATGCTTTTTTAAAATATTCCTGGGAACACGCGTCGAGAGAGAAGAGTCTGTCTCATATTTTCCCAAAGATCAAAATAGCAGGAGCAGGGAATTCCCTCTGTGGAACGACCTTATTTTTGAGACTAAGGCAAGCACCTGGGGAATTAATAGCTGACATACTTCATTTTAAACATCTACCATATGTTCCTGAAAAATATAGCCACGTTACGTATCACTTTCTGTTTCTCTTTCACTGGCTTATGTTTAGCCTTGAATAAAAACTGCATGAAAACACAGTTTTACGTTACCAGGTACGCCTCTCCTCCATGGAATAGCTCAGTAACATTTTTAGTGTTTTATTCATGCAAACAAAAGTGCTCCTCAAATCAGAGTCGGCTGAACTGCTTGAAGCGTGCTGCCTGAATTTCATCGACGGACGCTTCCCCTGACCTCGCTCAGGTGCAGGCACTCCTTCCAAAGTCTGGAGTGGCTTTCCCCCCTCCTGTGTTTTTGAGTCACATGTCTGTGCTTCAGGGCTCTTCAAATTTATTCAACGTAGAATCGTGAAATTTCTTTTTCTTTTTACAAATATATTTTATTGATTTTTTTTTTTTTTTTTTTTTTTTTACAGAGAGGAAGGGAGAGGGATAGGCAGTTAGAAACATCGATGAGAGAGTAACATCGACCAGTTGCCTCCTGCACACCTCCTACCGGGGATGTGCCCGTAGCCAAGGTACATGCCCTTGACCGGAATCGAACCTGGGACCCTTCAGTCCACAGGCCGATGCTCTGTCCACTGAGCCACACCAGCTAGGGCATAATCGTGAAATTTCTTAAGGCAAGGCAGTGGGTTCACCAAGAGAAAACACGTGCGTGTTTTGTGTTCCGTGAATTGACTGAACGCCTACTGTGTGCCACAGGCTGTGCGCACATGCACACTCATTTCCCTTTCTAGACAACTCTGCGAGAGAAGTGCTGGCAGCCCATCTCGGAGTAACCGAGCTCTGGAGAGGGTAACTTTTGTGCTAAAGGTCACAAAGCTGGTGAGTGGCAGAGCTGGGAATCCTGTTAGATTTTTTTTTAACTTGGGTTTGTTTATTGTTTTGACTAGCACACAATAGAGCAGGTGTCCACATGCACAGCCACTCCCAGCGTGAATCCAAGGTTACAAAGCAAATGTGAATGCACGTGACACTGGACTCCTCTGGGCTGTAGCACGTGCACTACTAACACATATGCCATTTGGAAAGATTGATTCTTACTGTAAATACTGTGCTGCACCACAGCTTGGGGAGCCTAAGCGTGCTACACTGCCATGCCTGAAAATCCAGACAGACACAGGAAATCTAAGGGTGGCTGTCTTACATTTGCTATAATTAACAGGTTAGGTGGAAATTATCATTTTTACTTGTTTGTTTTTTAGTATGACAAAAGAGACATACAATTTAACTCAGTGTTTGTTTGACATACAATTTAACTTAACTCAGCGTTTGTTGACCACCTACTATGGGCAAGCATTACGCTTGCATGAAATATAAAAAGAAGTAAAATACAATCCCTGCCTTCAAAAAACTTAAAAACTCAAATAGAGGAAGGGTGGTAAGTATACAAATAATTCAGTATACTTCAAATAATTCAAATAATTCAGAACCAAAATTCAGTTGAGGAAAAACAGATTTTTCAATAATGTTTTATACAGTTATTTAAACCAGGCTTTGCATGGCATCCGTTTTTTTTTAAGGATTTAAATAAAATCCATGAACGAGGCAGCAACAAATGAGACACCCTGAAAACAACTTTAAAAAAGAATCTTGATGACTGGGAGGAATGGGGAAGGAGAGTAGCAAAGGTTTTTAAGAGCACGGATTTTGACATCCGATAGAATCAGATTCAAGCTCACCACTGAATCTTCTATGCATGTTTCCTTAGTTAAACCTTAGGCTCCTCATCTACAAGAGAAATAATAAACACTTTCTAGGACATACTCTGTCATATTGAAGAATGTTATCCCTGTAAACTACTCCGTAGCACAGTGCCCTGAACACAATCGACTCATAATATTAATGTCCTCAGGAGCCCTGGGGTATCTTAAAGGCTAATGAAGAAGGACTCTGTTATTAGTAGACCTCCCTTTCTCTAATTATTAAGATAAAAGTTAGGAGAACCAGGCTGATCTCTAGCTTCTTGAATGACTTTTAGTAATCAGGCCACACAATCGGTACATTCAGAATCAAAAATCTATCCAGGTAGTCTAAGCGGCACCCTCATCCCACGCCATTCACTGCATGCCGAGCAACTCTCATGTTCCAAATGCCTTGCTGAGGGCTCAACACGACCCCGAATGAAAGTGTTACTGCTCTAGCCCCCTAGCCAGGCACATACTCTACAAGTCCCCTTTGTAACACGTGATCCATTTTGCGAAGTGGTGAAAGCATGGACACCTTCTGTATTTCACAAGATGATACATGGCACACAAAAGCTTCTACACAATTAATCCATAACTCTTCTTAGCAATACCCATCTGCTTCTGGTCTTCAGGTCAATTTCCTGGGCATTTACAACAATGAGGAATAACCGTTGGTGAAACGCACAATATGTGCAGGAGACTGTGGTGGGTGACTGACATACAATCTTGCTAATCCTCAGAGCAACTCCACATTTTGCAGATGCAGGATCTGAGATGCTCAATGACCTTCCTGAGGTTGCACTGTCAGCGAGGAGCAGGATCCAGGCGCATCCAGGCCAGTCTGGCTCTAGGACCTGTGCTCTCATCGCCGTACCGCACAGGCGTTTCCTGACTCACGTACTCAGGGTGCCTTTTATTGCACTCTTGCTTATCAATGTATCATTTTATTTTGGAAAGTTAAAAAGCAGCTTATTATTACCCGAGTAGTGCATGTTCCTTGTAGCTAACTTAGGAAAGACAGAAAATGCAAAAAAATAAAATAAATTAAGTCCCAAATGATTCCCCACCCAGAATGGGCACAGCAGCAAGTATTTTGTGTCATGCCTTCCCCAAAGATGATATTCTTTTTACAAAAATGGGTTCATGTGGCATGTGCTAGATTCTAACCCTTTTAAACATGATATAAATGTTCTGACATTAATAATTATGCATCCCCATTATAATTTTTTAATTGTAGGTCATTAAAATGTCCTTCCTATGGCAACTAACATTGTTTGAGCCGAAGTCCAGATCTAAGCAGTGGATTATGACAAATGTTCATGTAAGTAAAACTCTTCGGTTTATGCGTGACTTTTGATGGCTGCGTGGTATCCCACAACCTGAATGCACCACCACTTCTCTAATTTGTTCTCACTTACTACATAGATTGCTTTCAGTGTTGCGACTAGAGTAACAGCTGTAATCAGTGTCTACGTACATCTTTGCTTATTAAATCATTCACTTTTTAGTTAGAGGTGGAAATGCACTTTTAAGATTTGATTCTCCAGCAAGGTTTTACCAATGAAGAAACTGACTTTCTAGCACAGTGTGGAAGTTCCCCTCTCCCACATCCTTGCCAACAGCCGTGCT
Source organism: Murina feae (assembly GCA_004026665.1). Lineage (NCBI taxonomy): Eukaryota > Metazoa > Chordata > Mammalia > Chiroptera > Vespertilionidae > Murina > Murina feae. The sequence continues at coordinate 20,740 of PVJC01028564.1, forward strand.
AGCATTCTGTGGGAGACACGTTGCTCTGAAAGATGAAAACTGGCATCTTATTTTTATTGGTATGTCCTTGATAAACTTGTTTCGCCATGATTACTGGTCATTTGCATTTTATACTAATGAATTACTTAGACTGGAGTTTCATCAGATGCATGCTTAATTCAACTGTACATACTCCGCAACTTAATCATTTACATGTAATTAAAATTTCTATACCATTATATTTTGCACACATCCTCTTTTCTTTTAAATAGTACATTACAGTTTTAATTTTTTGTCATTTCCACTTGTTTTGTCATTTGTCTTTTAACTGTGGCATCTCTTGCCATACAAAAAAGCTTACAATTTTAATAGTGATATCTCACAGAGTTTTCCAGAATATTTATCGTAAGCCCTTGAGAGCATGCTCAGAAAGGCTTCTTGAACTTAAAATTACATAACTATCTATTTATGTTCCACCAATTTTGTTGTTTATTTCTTACACTGAAATTTTAAGTTCATGAGGAATCAAATGGCATCATCTATTCTATATTCTGTCTTCTCCCATTTGAGATGCCATCTTTATCTACTTAATAAAAGAGTAATATTGAAATTAATCGTCTCCCCGGGATGCCTAAGCCATGCCCACCAGCCAAGCCATGCCCACCAGCCAATCATAGCAGCTGTATGCAAATTAACTCAGCCAAGATGGAGGCCGGCAGCCACAGAGGTGGGGCGGGCTTGGCCAGCCTGGGAACTGCCATCAGCCCCTCCCTCACCCAGGCTGGCCAGGCACGCCAGCAGGTGGACATCCTCCGAGGGGTCCCAGACTGCCAGAGGGCACAGGCTGGGCTGAGGGACCCCCACCCCCGAGTGCACAAATTATTGTGCATTGGGCTCCTAGTTTTAAAATAATTCTTATGTAAACTTTGCTATGGCTCTATGCTTTCTCGCTGTTCTACCAACAGGCACGCTCATGTCTGTGCCAGTTCAAAGCCGATTTAATTACCACAGCTTTGTAATGTGGATTATTTAAAGTAGGGCAATACTCGACTTTTACTGGTCTTAAAAAAATCCTGGCTATATTTACTCTTCAAAATGAGACTTATTATAATTTTTGTCAGGCTTTTCAAAAACTCCTTTTAAGATTTTGATGTGTAGATTGGAGAAAACTGTATCTGTATCATATATCTCTCCATTCAATGAGGAATTCTTCTATGACCCCCCAATTCCGTTTGTCATTTTTTTCAAGTAGAAATAAAACAATATATTTTAAAGTTATTGACTGACATTATATTTTTGTTGTGATTATTTTTCCTTACATTCCCTTATTGCTGGTAAATAAAAAGCTCCTGATATTTATATACTAACTAGGGGCCCGGTGCACAAAAATTTGTGCACTCGGGGTGGAGGGAGTCCCTCAGCCCGGCCTGTGCCCTCTCACAGTCTGGGACCCCTCAGTGGATGTCCTATGATGGCCCCAGTCTGCCAGGCGCCTTCTGTGTGTGTGTGTGTGTGTGTGTGTGTGTGTGTGTGTGGCCACTGGGTACCTGCCCCCAGCCACATCTGAGGCTCGGAGCAGTCCTCCTGTGTGTGTCTACCTGCCGGGGGCCTGCCCCAGGCACACCGTGGAGGCTTGGAGCAGGCACCCCCTCTATGTTGATCTCTCAGACTCTTCCCTCCCCAGCATGTTGTTCTCTTTTTTGAGCATGACCAGGGCTGGGTGCGGCCTGCCTCCCAAGCTTGCCTACTGCCCATCTTC